>VZTT01008631.1:3582-37164 GCA_013400855.1 Buphagus erythrorhynchus | reverse complement strand
GCTCCATTTGCACCTCAGAGGGGCCTTCCCAAAAGCCTGGAGAGGTGTCCCAGTGACAAGCCTTGCAGCGAGCTGGTGTCCCGCCGTGCTCCTCATGCTGCCCCGGCGTCCGTCTGTCCGTCCCCTCTCCACCCTGTCCATCCACACCCATCAGCCCGTCTGGAAATGGTGTCACCTGTCGCAGCTTCCACCCCTCCCCGGCGCCCGCAGCCTCGCACCCCCATCCATTTCACCATGATCTTGTTCTTGGCTATTTCGGGAAGCACAGGGGCCCCCCTCCATCATCGAGACCCCGTGGGTGCTGCTCTTGGTGGCCCCGAGCCCCCCCTGGGTGGTCACTGTGGCTTAGAGCCATCCCCAAAATGGCATCGATGGCTCTGAAGCTCCATGGAGGCGGTTTCCCCTGGGCAGGGGAGAGAAGCAATCCGTGGATTAATCCTGTGCCTGGATGATGCTAAATTGAGGAATTGAAGGGGAGAGGTGGGCAGAGCGTGGGGGCGGCCCCGGGGGGGTTCAGCTGCCCTGAGCCAGTGGTTGGACTTGTGCTGTAGCTGACACAGCAGGACTAACCTGTTCCCTCTTTTGCACTGAACCAAGGTAAGATTTCTCACTTTATTTTGGGGGGGAGTGGGGACTTTGAGGAGTGACCTCTGCCAGTGCTCTGGGCTGTGCTGTGGTGGGGGAGAGCCTGGGGAGGTGAGGAGGGAGGTGGCAGTGACATTCTTGGTGCCCTCCCTGTGGCAGTGACATTGCCCACGGCTTCTCCTGGTGAAGGGACCCATTTGCCCGCGGGACTGAGAGCCAGGATGGCATCTGTCACCTTGGGGTGTCTGCGGGGTGTCCCTCCCTCACCAGCCCTGTCCCTCTCCTTGCAGATGAGATGAACGACCACCAGAACACCTTGTCCTACGTCCTGATCAACCCCCCCCCGGACACGCGGCTGGAGCTCAATGACATCGTGTGGGTGTCACCTCCCCCTGTCCCCCAGACTCCCCCCAGAGCCACGAGCTGTCCCCATCCTATCCCTTCCCATGATTTCTGATACACACTCACAGGCTGTGCCTCTTTCCCAGACCATTCCCCCTCCCTGTGTTCCAGCAGTGCCCAAACCACCCCAGACCCATTTTATCTCTCATGAGCAGCGTGGAATTTCCCTTTGGCTTTTGCCACTGAGCAGCTGAGGAATAACTCCTGAATATTTATTATAGTATTTCATGGCATTTACATGAACTCCTGACTATTTATTATAGTATTTTACAGCATTTACACGAAGAGCCCTTATTATTTAACACGTCTTACTCAAACAACAGCCGTGCTGTGCAAGCAGCGCAGCTCTCAGGGCATCCCTGTGCGTCAGCTCCGGGGGGGAACCGGAGGATTCCAGCAGCGTAACCAAATCTGTGTCCTGCAGGTACCTGATCCGCTCCGACCCGCTGGCCCACGTGGCCAACGATGGCCACAGCCGCAAGAGCAGCTGCAGCAACAAGCTGGGCTCCGGCAACCCCGAAACGCGCGACGAGACCCAGCTGTGAGCAGCGGCCGAGCCGCGCACCCCGGCGGGCCCAGGGCTCCGGGACAGCGGGGACGGCGAGCACAGGACGGCCCGGGCCCGGGGGAAGGCGGTGCCCCGGAGAAAGGCGAGGCCAGCCTGGCTCTGCACCGCCCGAGGGATGCCCGGAGCCCCGGGAGAGCCGCACACACACACGCAGCCGGTGGCAGTGAGCCCCGGGGATTTTAACTTTTTATATCAGTACCGCAACTAGTGAGAAAGTCTTCGCTGGTGCTGGTGGGACGCGGCTGAGCCCCGAGGCCGATGGTGCTGGGGGAGCAGGGCTGTGGTTGGTATCGCCCCGGATGGTGCAGGTTGGGTGTGTTGATGGGGCTGGTGAAGAGGAGGGTAAATTTTCACCGAAATCCTGCTCCTCTTCCTCCTCCTCCTCCTCCTTCACCAGGTGTCCCCCAGGGTACCCAAACTTCTGCTCTTCCACCCAGCTCATGTTCTTCATCCTCTGCTGGATTCCTGTTCGGGATGCTGGGGAAGGACTCTGGTGGCCGTGGGATGGAGGGGACAGGGAGGTGCCATGGCAGGGGCTGCTCTGTCCCCAGCGCCCCGTGGCATGTCACAAACCATGCACACCAAGGCCAGGGGACTGAAAGCCGGGCCAGCTCTGTGGCCGCGCCTCCTAGCCCTGGGTTTGTGTCCCCCTGTGCTGCTGCTGGAGCTGAGCATTGGGGGATGCTTGTCCTGGGGTGGATGGGCTGGCTGGGCTGGCCAGGGTGCGGTTTTTGGTGTCTCCATTCAGCCCTTTCCCCCCCAGCCAGGCCAGTCTGGACTCCAACCCCTCTGTGGCCGCTGTCCTTCCCCTCCCTGCGGTCACAGGTCAGTGACACCATTCAGGCAGCGGGTTCTGCCTGTCCCCCATCCACCACGGCCCCCCCTGCTCCACTCTGTACCCCCTGTCCCCGTGGCTTCCCCTCCAGCAGAGGTGCATGAGCATCCCCCGGACCCACAGGGACCTGGCACCACCACAAACAACAGATGTGCTTCTCATCTGCTGAACATTCTACAACATCCATGTGGAAAGGGTTTATTTGACTGCCAAGTGAATAACTGAGTCGTTAACTTTCTATATTTTTATGTTCATATCTTACAGTTCCAATGTGATTTTTCTTTTTTTTTAGCAAGGAGCTTGTAAAGCACAACATGGCCATGAAATCCCATCAGCTTCCTGCACTCGCTGCCAGCTGAATGGTTTATTGCCATTAACATTCACTGTTTGCTCCCCAATACACCCCCAATCCATGTTTACAAAGAAAACAAAAAAGAAAACAAGCCAAAACCTGTTTAAAATGAGTTTTCAGCAGCTGGGGAGATGCCCCAGCCTATGGGGATGTGCTGCCCATCCTGCCTGTGACCCTGAGGGAGAACAGAGATGCCCAGGGTAGGACCAGTGCCAAGGCTGGTGTCACCTCGAGAGGGTGCTGAGAGAGACCTGCTGTACCTGGATGAGGTTTGGGGTCCATCTTTTATTTTTTTTATTGTTGTTTTTTCCTGAAGTGCCAGGTAGTGGTGGTGGCACATCCCAGGCTCTGCTTTTACCAGAGGTAAAAGCAATGAGTGCACTCCTCCCACCCTGTTGAGCTGTGGGCACAAACAGAACTGTCTTTAAAGCTTTTTTGGGGTTGTTTTGATGGAATTTTAATGATTGGTTTTGTATGGTTAAGGCAAGCACATGTTTTATTTATTTCTGTTTGTAGCTTCACATGCCAAACCTGTCATTTAAAAATGGCAAAAATTAGTTGTAGGTTAAGAAGTGGGTGTGGTTGAAGTACAAAAGGACCCGTGGGCTCTTGAAGCCTCAGGATGCTCAGATCGTGGAGTGTTAATGTATTTAAGTGTGTGCATTTAATATAGATCATTTTCCAAACCCCACTTTGCTTTCAAGGGAGAGTGGGACAAAGCAGTATTACAGATTAAAAAAAAAAAAAAATCAGAAACAAACAAAAGATCAGACCCCAAACAAAATGAAAGGTTTGATTAGTTGCATACAGTTACTGAGAACATAAAATTTTTATGATTTTTTGCTTGTTTGGCTGTGAGCTGTGTGAGAGCACAGGGAAGCAGGTGCATCTCCTCAGCTCAACCCTCCCATGGCAAGAAAATGAAATTTCTTTAAAAAACTCTTAATTTACTTATAATTTCACGCCCCCAGCCCTGAGCAGCCAGGTGAGCCATGTGGCCAAATGCAGGCTCTGTGTTCCAGAGGCTCCACTGGCCGTGGCTTGGGTCCCTCCTTCCTGCCCCTTAATCCGAGGAGAAAACAATCCCAAGAGGAAACCACATGCCAAAAGGACTGAAGCCTCTGTGTGGTTTGTGATATTACCAAGATGCCCTCGATATTCCTGCATTTTGACAATGCTTCTGTTTGTTCAGTGTACAAAATCCCTGGATTTCAGGTGGAAGCTCCGTGTACAAACCCTCGGCGCTCCTGCTCTGGTGTAAATTTCCAGCCGAGCTTCCCATGGGATGGGGAAATCCCTGTAAATACTCACCTGTGGGCAGTGCAAGTCTGAGAACCAAGGGTTCATTTTTCTAATCCCTTAGCCTCAGTTACAATACTAATGTAAAAACAAAAGCAGTTTATTTTTCTAATGGTCCTGGAAACGTTGATGCAGTGACAGAGTCGTTCCTGCAGGGAGAGGGGCACAAGGAGCTTCCTTGGGAAGAGGAGAATGGCTATTGCTTCCAACCTTGGAAAAATCCCATTTTCTGGAGGGAATAGTTGTGTTCCAATGCAGAGACCTGGCAGGCCCTGGGGGATGCAGAAATGAGGACAGCTGGGATATTTTGGGGTTTTTTCAGCAGCGGCTCCGGCGCATGTTCCGTGTCCACTAACGGTTTGATACGCTCAGTATGGACTAAATCCATATATCCTGCATTAAACTCAACTACTCCAACCAATGGTATGAGTATATTTATTTCCTGTTATCCCCCTTTTTATTTAATCTCTATAGAACAGGACATTTTTACTCCAAGCTCAGCTCCTGCATGGATTTTTATCAGCAACAGCAACTCCCGTCTTTCCTCTCGGAGACAATTCCAGGAGCTGCTCTGCTGGGATGCAGCCAGCCAAGGGGAGAGGGTTTTGTACAATTCTTGTGAAGATGCTTCACATTTCTGTAAAGATAAATGAAAATAAAAGAGCTGCATGCAGCAACAGGAGACATTGCTGTCTGATTTTTCTTTTTTCTTTTTTTTTTTTTTTCTGGGAGTCTGTTTTAAAATCCATGGGATGATGTGGTTTAAGCTGAGGCTCAAGGCAGCTCTTCCCAACTTTATTTTTTAACTTCATTTTCAAACTCTTTGTGCATTCAGATCTGGGGTGGAAGAGGAGCTTTTAAAGATTCTTTAATTTATTTAATCCTAATTTCTATGATTTAATAAATACATTAAATTTTGTAGGCATTTAAGTTTTTTTTTTTAATTGATATTTAGCTAACATTTAGTACATGTTCTTCTACCCAACACTTCAAAATTTGTCACTGGCTCCAAAGTTTCCAAGATTTTCAGGAAAGGTCCCAGCATTTCTAGAGCATGCTATGCTCATACATTAAGATTTTAGCTTGGACATCAAATGCAGGTAAGCAGGGATTGTTTTTATTCAGCATTTTAGGCAAATACTGTAAAAATCTATTTATTTAAAATCACACAGAAGGACACAAACAATCTCCCTTAAACAGGGAAGATAATTCTGGGCTGAACATACACATGAGGAAGCTGGAAGTAAAAGGACAGCAGGAAGCCAAGTCCCTGCTAAATTACTTTTTAATTATTGGCTTTAAACCAGACAAATCTGTACATGGAGAACGAAATCCTCTTGATTTTCCAGGACATCAGAACTGCAATGATTACACCCAAAAGGTGATTTTAACACCACCAAAAGCAGCCCTCACTGGATGAAAACCCATCCAAGGCTGCAGATCAGGATTTCATGCTCTGCTCAAGGGGATTTCAGCACTTCCCAGCACTGGATTCTTCACTTTTTCCTCTTGTTCCACCTTCCACAGCAGCAGACACAGAAAAGAAGAGGAAATAACTCTGCAAAATGAACCAAAATTCATTCAAGTATTTGCATCATTTGAGGAAAATCAGCTTCTAACACTTCAAATTCCTTGTAGCAGAGAAAAAAATAGAGAGTACTAAAATATACATTAAAAATAATGAGGTTGGTGTGGCTGGGAAAGAAAAAGGAAACCAAATCCAAGAAGGATTTTTTACTTTTGCTGTAAATTCAGTTTTTATGGTTATTCCCTGGAAGACAGAGTCAAAAGAAAGAGATTTTCTATTGCTGATTTCCAGGTAATGCCACAAAAATTTGGGGAGGTTTATGGGCTTCAAACCATTCTTTCAAGTGGCTCATTTGAATTTTAACAAATGCTGGATATTGAATATTTCATGATCCCTGCTGCACACACTTCCCCAGAGGTGTTTTTTTCCCCCCCACTACAATAAATGTGTTATTTCTGAACAAGTTCAGAGGGATGCATCAGAAAACTATGACAGGATTTAGCAGCAAGATAAAAGTGAATTTATATTTAGCACAGACAAGCAAATTAAATCCACCCTGTAATTTTTACAACAGGAACGTGCCCGTGCTCAGCACAGGATGGAGAAGGAAGGAGCATAAAATTCCAATTCTGGAATGGCATTTTCCTTAAAAATTTGGGTTAATTTTTTCAAAGAAGAGCTGAACTTACCACTTGGAGCAGAAGAGTAAAAATGCACATTTTCACAGGCCCACAGGAATCTTGAAAACTTCAAACCCTCTAAAACCAAACCAAGCCTTAACAAACCTGCAACAGAAAGCTCAGGGAAATATTTTCTTTTTAGAATAACAAAATTTAGAAAAACTGTAATTGTTTTTTACTTACTACGTGGTAAGAGAAGTGCAATGTCTGAGTGGTAACCTGGAATTAATTGTAGAATTTTCCATGCAATGGCGAAAATACACTTAATATTAATATTCCAATTTTGAACTGGCTTGAAGAACTTTATAAAATAAAGTTTCACTTATCTGAAGCACACAACACCAACCTCAAAATACTCCCCAGATTTCTTCAGTTCTGCAGATGAACAGCAGTAAAATGGTACCAAATTTCTCCAAAATCTTCTTTTTGGAGTCATGTCCTTGGAGAATCCTCATCCCACCCCCCTCAGCCAATGCCCTTCCTTCAACTGCTGCAAATTAATTACATTTAACCCCCTAATTAACTGCAAGCCACTTAATTGGATAAGCACAGCATGGATAACAGCTTAGTCCACATCCACAGGGACTGCTCCATTCCAGGGGTGGAAGCAGCAGTGACAAAATTCCCAGGAGAGTCAGCTCAGAGTGAACAGGAGACACCTCATTCACTGCTTTATTTAAACAATAAATTAAATAAAATAGAAAGTGAGGAGGTTTGGGCTGGTCTGACTCTGCTCTAGTCATCAGTTCTGGGGATTTGTGGGGGGAAAAGTAAAAGGAATGGAAAATTCAAGTCCTGAGAACTCATCCCTGTCATTCTTACTTCAAACTACAGCCCCAAAGCCTTGGTTGTAGGAAGAGAAACTCCAGAGATTTCTACACTCAACTCCCCAGTGCAGTGGGGACAAAAATCAGCTTTATTTTCTTGGCACACTCAGCCCTTCCAGTGTAGGTGAAGGCTTCCAAAGTAAGATAATATTTTCCAAATTCAGATTGTTTTGGCTTGAATTTTTCCCCCACCTGAGAGCAGGATGAAAATGGGACAAAAACACACCAAATACAGATGCAAACAGCACATGGAACACAGAGACTGATGGACAGAGCTGGAGAGAAAGAAATTGCACTTGAAAGCACTTTAAAGATGTACATTCTTGGATTTGTTAGTAAGAAACAGAGAGAGGTCACAGAGCTCCCAATTTCTCCTCCTCCTCCTCCCAGAACCTCTGGGAGCAGCTGGGAGAGTTTTTTTCCAGTTCTTGTTTGGACAGAGCTGAGAGAGAACAATCCTGGCTCCAACTAATCCTGGGAAAACCAACCCAAACAAACAGCTTAAGCTGCAGGTTGCTGAATTAATTCCATTTACCTGCAGGGATCACAGGGAACAGGAGATTCCCACACATTTCCCTGATTTCAGGTATTCCCACTGTGCTCTGGAAGGAAAAAATTCCATTTTCTAAGCAGGGATTTTTAGAAGTGACATCAGCAGGGTTATCAGGGCCCAGGTCACTTTATTAGTGCTGCATGTCAGGATTTTGTGTCCTTGGGAGGGAAGGGTTAAACATGAGGTCACTAAAACCACAGTTAGAAATTCCTCTGTGTTCAGAATTCCATAAATATAACCCAAACCTCAACACTGACTAGAAAATTCTCAAAATTCTGTCACTGACTACACAGATCACAGGAGCCCTAGCAGACAGACTCAAGAGTCTGAAGGATGAAATAAATCCTTAAACTTAAATTTCCCAATTTTCTGAGAGTCTTTTGGTCCCATTCTTGCCCTTGACTGCAGTCAGGAGAAATTAGCTCTTGTCACAAAATTATTGCAGCTCCTTGCAGGTGAAACTTTACCAAACAGAACAGCACATCTTTAAAGTGTATTAGTTCTTGGAGGGGATGAAGTGTCACACCAACAAAAGTACACATGAAATAAAAAGGAAATCAGTTAATGATTTTTATTAAATTTCAGTGTTTCATAAAATAAATATGGTTTATAATATCAAACAGTGAGAAATAAAGCACAAGCATGAAAAGCATGGTAACAAAAGTTACACTCATGACGGTGTTTAATACTTAGCACTTTAGAAACCATAAAGCCTTTAATTATTTACAAGCAGCAAACTATCTAACATAATTTACAAAGTTGCAGCAGCCTAGTCAGGGAGTCCTGGAAGGGGAAAAAACACGGAGAGACTGCACTGGAAGACCTTCACTGTGCTCTACCTACCCAGCACTTCACCCCATGCCCTAATTCCCCCTATGTACAAAAACTCTCTGCACCTTCCATCATCTCCAAGGTCAATAATTACACTGGACTCAGAGCTCAGCTCCTCTCGAGGACGGGGCAGGACCTTCTGCACTCGAGAGACACAAATTCAAGTAACACTTCAAAGAAAAGTAAACATGTGCAAACCCAAGTCAGAACCTACAGGAGCTGCAGGTAATAAGTGTCAAACCCATGGAGCAGCAGCTTGTTAGCAGATTAGATTAATTAGGGAATAGCTACAGAACTAGTTGGGGCCAAGAATGAGACATGGGAGTGGTTAAAATTAAAAATTAAAAAAAAAAAAAAAAAGGAACTGCAAATATACCCTGTTACCACAGACAAAAATTTAATCTGCCAAAACACAAAGACTTTTAAGGTCATAACTCAAGATTTAATATTTCAACATGAAAAGAAATCCAAGCCATTCGACTTATTTGGGCTTTTGAAACAAATGCAAATGTCTCTTTTTAAAAATTGTTTTCAAATGAGAAAAACAAATCAATATATATTAATATATCACCCAAAATAAAAAACATAACACACTCTTCATTGTAGAGCATGCTGCTCATTCAGAATAAAGACAGGACCAAGAAAGTAGAATTACATTTCATGATGTAATAAAAACATTAAAATCTGTGATCATTAAGTGCACCATCGTACAGGAGTAGCGTGCTCAGAGTGGAAATGTTCTATACCTACCAGCATCCACCTTTCTTAAAGCAAACAAATCTTTAGGACACTACCTGAAACTGAAATCAGTAATTACTGGGCTCCATTCAGCTTGCCTTAAGTTTCAGTCAGGCACATTCCAGCTAGTAGCACCTGTTATGCCTCTTCATGATTGTATTCCAGAGATCTTTACATCTGTGAGCAATTTTTTATATTTTGTTTTTTAGAAAAAGACTGGCTTTTGCAATGCTTGCAATGCTTATCCTACACAGATCCTGCAAGTAAACTCTGTTCTGAGCAGCACAAGTTGGGGCTTTTTTCAGAAATCTGAGAGCTGGACTTACGTTGGCAGTAGGTACAGTACAACAACTGGATGTATTCAACAGTTCCTCAAAAAGGTCTGAAAGGAAGATTTCCCTAAAGACTGTTTAAAAAAACCAAACCAAACCCAAAGCACTTCACCCAAGATCTGTTCAATCCTTCTACCCAAGTTCAGAGCTTGCCAACTTTTAAGAATGCATGGAAAAAAGAGGGAATGAGGTGGAGAGGAAAGAGAATTAAATTATTCCCAATTTGTACCGATGAAAAGCTTCAAGTAAAAGGAAATCCACTTGTTCAAGATCTTGCTACATGCACAGTCCCTCATCAGCTGAAAGCCACAGTAGTTAGCATTGGGTGTAACAGCAGATTGATCATTCATAAAAAAACACTGGCAACGTTCCTTCATCCTCAAGAACTTGCATCCACGGTTCTCTGTCCCGAAGCTTCTTAAAAAATGTCTATGGTTCTGCACATTTCATACCAAACTGGAGGAAAATGGTAAACATGTCTTGTCTCAATGCAATCCCAGTGAGCCAACCTTCTCCCCAGGAGCTGGGGGTGTCATTTCCGAGTCTGGCTCTTCTTTGGCACCGCGGGTCGCTTGGCTTGCCACAAGTGGTTGTGGATGGTGAGAGCATCCACGCTCACCGACATGGTTTTGGCTGGGATCACGTTAAACTGTTTTCTGTCCGAGCTGTACTTATAGAGTTTATCAATCATTTTCTTGGTGATGCTCTTGGGCCCTGTCCCAGTGAGCTTGTAGATCTCCTCGGTGTCGGGGTAGTAGCAGTAAAGTGCTCGGAACTGGCAGCCGGCGTCACGGAACAGGATGATGTAGTGGTTGGCATCACATTTCTCCAGTTCCTGCAGCAAAAACAACCAGGTTGCTCACAGGGAGAAGATTTAAGCTGAATAGTTGTTCCTCTTAATATAATTTTCCAGGTTTATAAACCTAAAAGCAGAACTCTAAATACAGGATTGTGTTTTCCACGTGGAAAGCAAGAAATGCTCTGACAGTGACATTTTAGGAAATGGAATTCACACATCACATCAATGGCATTATGAAATCAGCACTACAGACCCACTTGATTGAGAGTGCATTAATAATTTTAATGTTTACCTCTAATATCGAGTTCTTATGTGGTTCATTCACTTTTCCAGCAAGACAGCAGTGAGATATAGCATTGTGAATAATAGGTTTGTTGGATTTGCTGCTGGGTTCCTTAAATAATTTTGGACCTAAGGAAGAGAAATAAGTAAAAGTTATCTCCTTACATTTATGAACACTAAGATTTTCATTCAAAGTGAAAAAAAGAAAAACCTCATTATTCTTTTGGATGACTTACTTGTAGAGATATTAAACAGAACAAAATACACCTGACAACTTCTCAAAAATAACATGAAACACATCACAGGTTTTTTCCTGACCTGGTATTCATAGTAAATGAATGAAACAAACTAGGCAAAAGCAAAGGAAGCTAAAACAAAGCAGGCACCTGTGTATTCTGCCACTGAAGCAATAGAAGATGCTGTGGAAGCATTCTCCCAGTCTCTCTCTGTGTTTCTGCTGGGATTTCTGCTCAGAATGGGTAAGGACTCCATTGATTCAACTCTGGGAGGGAAATGAATAAAAAATTATATGATTTATAATTTATATAATAATATATATATTATATAATAATATATATTTATAAAATTATAAGATTTTGGGTTTAGGCCCTGCAATCTCACATAAATGCTCCTGTCCCTGAATGGAACAGATTATTCTCCATTATCCTCCCCAGAACAGTCAGATTCTCCTTGCTAGAAATCAAAGCAAAACCCTGACTCCTCTGTGAGAAAATAAAACAAAATTGCAAGTTTGTACAGAACACTGCAGTTGGCAGGCACATAAAGCAGATGGATTCAGCAATGCTGATTGTGCTCCTCTGCCAGTGAGGTGAAGCAAACAGAACTGAAGCCCAGAACTGTTTCATGCCCCAGGACCAGAGAAACCCAAGAGAATCTGGCTGTACCTCTGTGAGGGAGTGCCACCAGAGTGAACACTTTCAGGCTCAGTTGTTGCTGCTGAGGCCAAAGACAGACTGGAACCAGACTGAGCACTGCTCAGATTATCAGCTACAAAACAGGAGAGTAAATGTCAGACACATTTGGTTTCCAGATTTGAAACTCAGGGAGAGCAAACAAATGCAGATTCTTACGTGTGGAAGAACACTTGGTGCCTGAATCACTGTAAGATTCCTCACGATGGACCGACTTTGGCCTGGGTTTTTTAGGCTTGGATTTGGGCTTCCCAAGCCCTTGCTCCTCCAAAATTTGCTGCTGTTTTTTCCTCAGATATTCCTGCTTGATGAGTTCTCTCCGAGCCTTCTCCTCCTCTTTCCGTATCCGATCCTCCTCAGCTTTGCGGCTGCCAAGCGAACACAAGGACAGTGAATTCAGCATGGAACAACTCCCTCATCTCCAAATCAAGAGAAATTCTTTTCTGGGCATCATTACCGAGCTTCATCCCTTTTTTGTTCCACCTCAGCCTCCAGCTGCTGCTTCCTCAGCCGAGCCTCCTCGGCCTTGCGCTGCTGTTTCAGAAGGAACGCCGCACGTTTCTTGGCCAGCTCATCCTCTGCTTTCTGTTCATCCTGAAAAATCCAAAGGGATGGGAATTTTAAACAATAGTGGAGAATATATTAAGGTGGACATCACAAGATTGCTGATGATTCCAGGAGAATTTGAAGAAAACTTATTACTTTTGGAAATCTTTATATTTTTGAACTGGTGAATGTAAATCAAAACCTCTTATTGCTCAAGAAAAAAGTAAGATTAAGTTTTAGTGCTCCCTTAAGTCTGTGAAGAGATTAAAAAGAAGGTCATCTTACTCTGACTTGTTTTTAAATATCTTTAATCATCACAAAACCTTCTAGACCTGCAAAGTACAATGCAACTATGATGTGGGCCAGGAAGGACACCACAAATAATCCCAGTGCAATGACTATCAGTGAAAATTAACCACACTACAAAGACCCCAAAAGTTAAATTCCCTGAGATTGAGACTGGTTTGACTTTCTTGAAAGAAAAATTAAATGAGAAAGTATCATCATGTCAGCATATTTGTGGTATTGACAATATTCATTGCTAAGCACAAATTAAGACACTGAATGTTTTGAGAGCAGATCTCTCTTTTTTTCCTTAAGTAATTGTTTCCCAGTGTAGCTTTTTTATATCCAAATATTGCAACCAATGAGGGCTGTGCTCCATCAGGAGGCTGGGAAACACCAGTTCTACTGCTGGGTGAGTGTGTGACAGGAACCAAAGAGAGAAAGGTAACACATTTACCTTGAAGAAAAAACCCACACCAGACTTCTGATCACCTTCACTGATCATATCCGTGGAGCTGTCCTGGTTGTCAAGTTCTCCTTCATCTGGAGCTTTTAAATCAGACAAATCTACTTCAATGAGATTAGCCTTGCTTCTCAGGGGCTCATCCACTGGGACATTTTCTTTTCCTGAGCCATCAGAAGAATTCAACCCTGTTTCCTTGAAGCTGTTATTCACCTCTTTGCTCATTTCAGACAGAATATTTGCATCTTTGGAGGTGGAGAGAACAAGTGCCCTTTGATTGCTCTCATCATGAAGTCTATAGGTATCAAAGAAACACTTCTCTTGGGAACCACTTCCATGATCAGGACTGCTTTCCAACCCCACTTCCGTGGGTGTCTTTGCCAAGCTGTTGGGTGGGAAAGGTCTCAGATGTGGAAGGTTTTCTAGGCTGGGTGTTGGGGTTTTAACACGTGCTGAACTCTGCTGCCTGTCCTTAGGGACTTTGAGCTCTGAAGGCCTCCCTGGCCGGGGAGTCCTTCCCTGGCCGAGCCGCGGTGGTTTCCGCAGGCTGTTCATTCCAGTTGGAGACAGGGGCTCAACAAAATGAATGGAAGCCTTCACCTTTTGGTCCTGAGAGTTACTTCTGGTTCCTGGGGATGGCACTGTTGGAGATTTCATGAGCAGCTCCTGCTGCTGGGAAATCTTTAGGATGGCCTGCTGCAGGGTGCTGATTGTTTCATTCAGCTTCTCGATAGAAAGATCACATTCATTGATATCTGCTTCAGTCACGTTGTCTTCTAGGAGGGCAACAGAAATAATTTTACTTTTTTCCAAATCGTGTATAGCAGCAGGGTCTTTTGGTTTGTGTTGCTCAGCAAAAGCCAGGCTTTCCTGCATTTTTACTTTTGCTACTTCTTGAGAATCGTTGAGCATTTCTTCTCTCTCCTCCTCTTTCACAAGAAACTCCTCAGATTTGGAACCCAAAGAAACTTCATCTAAATCTTCCCCGTTGTGCCGAGAATATTCCTTTGCAAAATGTTCTGGTTTAAGAGGTTGTGGACCATCAGGAGATTTCCCTTTTTTAACAACATGCAGGAAAGCTGCCTTGCCCAATTTTAGCCTCTGCCTTGCTGATAAGGCTTCCATCTTCTTCTTCTGAGCCTCTATGGCCCTGCGTTTCTCTTCCAGCTGCATGTGGAGCTGCACCAGCTCCGAAGCTAAAAGATTAACATTGTCTTTGTTCTGCCTGTTGGGGCTCTGCTCTCTCTTTTGCTTCCACGTGGTCAGTGGTGCTGGGCAGCTTTCTGACCCATCTGGGGTGGTTTTTTGGGAACTACTTGTGCTGGACTTGGTCTCGTAGCTGTTGAGCCTCTGCAGTTTCCTCTCTGCAAAGCTGGTCATGCGCACGCTGCCGCTGGCCATGGACACGCTGCTCACCTGGGAGATGGTGCTCAGGCAGGGGCTGGAGCGGCCGCTGGCATCGTCCTTGTCCTCGTGTTCCTTCACCTTCATGTCCTCCTGCAGCTTGGCAGATTCCTCCTCACCAATGTACTTAGTGACTATAGGATGGTTGTCTATGACCACCAAATCCTGGTCAGCATCCTCCATGTCCAAGAGATCGGGCTCTGAGTCCTGTCTCACCATAGTCCAGGTTGTGTCCTGAACGTGCAGGTTGAGACCTTTCCCATAACTCACGTTGCCTTTACTCGTTACCTCATCGTCAGGTTTAGCAGCATGAAGAAAGAATCCTCCAGTGGACAGCTCCTGAGAGGAAGGATCTAAACTGCTACTAGCCAAAGGTCTGGAAGCTTCTACACCTGCTTCCCCCAGGCCCACTGCCTCTGCAGAACTGGGATCTGCAACTGGAGTGAAATCCGAGCTAGAAATTGGAGTAAAAGTCCTGCTGAGGTCATGCTCACCATGGCTGCTCGTCACTTTCTTGCGGAGCAAAGACAAGTGTCCTTCATTTGACCTCTTTGTTACAAAACTCCTCTGTTTCCCCTCCCCACACTCATCCTCTTTATTGATGACCTGTTTTTCCTTGGCTGGCTTCAGCACCGCAGGCATTAAAGGCTCCAGGTAGAAACTCTCGGGTTTGCTGTCTGAAGGGTCGCTGTTTGTTTTTGGAGGCCACGCTGTGGCCACTATGCTGGGCACCCTGGCTGCTGCATTCTGCACCTCAGGGTCACCACGGTTTGGCCTTTCTTCAGATCTGATGATTGCAATGAGCTCTTCATCCTCATCCTCCATTTCCACATTGTTCAGCAAGCTCTTCCCGTTAGCTTTCACGGATGGAGGGTGGGGCTGATTTTTGGGGGTTACATTGACAATGTTGGAAGCAAGACTGTCCTTGCTGATGGATCTGGCCAGGCTAATGCTGTCACCAGAGCCAGGGTCCACATCAGTACTGGCAGAATGATGAAGGGCAAATGGTGTTGGCTGAGACAGAGGCCTAGAAAAGATAAGAAGAATCTACTGACACTCAAGCATGACAAGGTAAATTTGTTGAAATAAGGACCATGGTACAGATGGTCAGCTAAAATTGTTGTTTTATTTTAAAAATGCATCCTGTATCACAAGTGACCAGCAAGACCAAGCAGCAACTTCAGACACTTCCATTTTCAACAGCACTTCCTGAAAATCACATCTGACATATTTTCAATTGCAAATCTGAAATCAGTCAGCTCTGAAAGCGCACATTAGGAGAAAACAAAATTAAATGACTGTCAGTGCAGTTCTAGGGCAGTGATACCACAGTACCACAATCAAATTGCCACAGTATCATTTCCTCAAGCAATGCTGTAATAAAGAAATGCCTCCCTTACCTGGGTTTCCTCTCTGGCCATGCCAGGACTGCCCCTCGTGGCTGCCCATCAACGCGGGTCAGAGAATTCGAGCGGTGCCGATGGCCTGAAATGGTTTTTAATTGGTAACAGTTTAGAAATGGTCTTCAAACCAGCACTTTTACCTCATTTAATAGCAAATATAGAAACAGAATCAACTCCTTCCCCAACAGATGGCAGCAGAAAACAGATTTGCTGCAGCTGCCAGCAGACAGTCACAGTCAAAGCCTGAAAAAAATGAAAATCCACCAAGTTTCTTAAAAGATCTTTAAGATTTACTCAAACTCAACATGCTCACGCACTGGTGTTACTGCAGATTAATTCACTTGTAAATCATTTCTAGATTTTAACTTATATTTTGATTAATTATTTTATTGACATTGCCAGTCATTGCCTGTTGAAAGGCAAATTCAAGGCAGACTCACCAGGGCTGTCTTCTCCCTGTAAAGATTTTTGTTGCTTTTGCCTCAAAGGCAGCAGTGGATGGGAAGGGCTGAAGGCAGGGCTTCCTCCTTTGCTACTAATTCAGAGAAGCAAAAAACTCATTACTACAAAGAATTTTTATTTTCTATAATCAGAAAAAGTATGCAATTGTGAAGTTACAGTGGTAAGTTACCCTCATTAAAACATAATCTCATTAATTTTTAAGAAGTTCCTTGAAGAGCTTTTCACATGTAATGACACAAAAGTAAACCAGTTACCTGAAATTAAACTAAGTTTCTAAACACAGTAGATTTAAGATGTAAATAATAAATTCAATACAAAGTAAAGGCTGAAATAACTTAGAGGTCATAATGAAATTTATGTCAGCTGAAAACCCTTTTCATTAACCTTCCTGCACAGATCATGTTGAAGTTTGTTTTCACAGAAACCCAGAATGGTTTGGGTTGGAAGGGATCTTTAAGACCATCCAGTTCCAGGCCGTGCCATGGACATGGACACCTCCCACAAGAGCAGCTTGCTCCAGGCAAGTCCTGCCCAGCTCTCTTGGAGCACCTTCAGGCACTCCAGGGTCACTCAGCTTGTGGCAAAATGACAACAGTCAGCAGCACAAATCCCCAGGTTATCCAAACAGAGGCATCAACTGAAGGTGGAACAACATGAAGACAGACTCACAGGTAGTCAGGCTCCTCAGGGTGCAGGTAGTACCTGCTGCAGGCCTCAGGGGCTGCCTGGGCTGGGGGCTGCAGCTCTGCTGGGCTGGGGCTGGCAGGAGTGGCCAGGAAACTGCGCTTGGTGGCGTTGGAAATGGGGACAGGGGGCCGGCTGCTCTTCTGCTGCATCACTGCCTTGACTGGGCACAAAGGGACAGCATCAACACAACTCACACAGGCCAGGGAAGGAGCAGAACAGGACAGGAAGCTCTCAGATGGCAGAGGGTAGGATGGAAACTTTGTCCACGGTGTAACCTGAACTATTGGTCTTTATTTAAAATATTTGTCTTCTGGTGAGCTTAATGAAAGTTACACATTAATAATTAATTAGTGGGTTTGGGGCGGGAATTTCCCTGCTCAAAAATTATCCATTCAAAAAAATTAGAACTCAAGGGGATCTAGGGCTAATTTTCCTTCTACTTTATTGCTTTTCCAAGATCCCCAGCAAGAATAAACCTTGGGTAGAAATAAAGCTTCCACGGAAACACCCCTAGGCAACAGTTTCAGTGCAATGTAAGTGTTTTCTAAATAACATGCTATCAGTTATCTGTGGTTACAAACTTACCATCTTTTATTTCCTGGATATCTCTTGGTTGTACAAAGTCTGGTTTGACATTCTCAAACCACCAGAAGAGTTCTGCAATGAACACCATGACATTAGGCTGAAAAAGAAAAAAGGAAAATGGCACCTCCCATTAACAAAACACTCACGATTTTCCCACATTTCATTGAAAAATACATCTTTTGTTATGTTTCTTACCTTTAAAACCAAAGGAGCATACAACATGTCCTCCAAGGTGAGGTAAAAGCATTTGTTTAGGTACTCATTTGAGAATTCTCTCAAAAGCTGAATGTTATAGAGGCTGTCTGCAATTGATGTCACCTCCTTCAAACAGATATCTGGGAAGGGGAGAGGGCTGAGTGAGTTCTGGCAGTGTCCCAAGGGATCACCCTTCCACCCCCACCTCACAGAAACACTAAATACAGCAACTGCACAGACTCTACACCAGCACTGGATATTTACTGGCTACCACTGACATTTCTCTGCCTGCTCAGTACCAGAGGGACAGGAAAAGGAGGGAGAAAACCACAGAGAACAGTGTCAGTTCTGCATTCATTTTTGAATCCACAGGGCATTCTGTCTATCACAGCCACAGAAAAGGTAAACAGGCTACAGAGAACACACAGAATGACAAAATATAAAAGCAATTAAAACCAGACATCTTGATTTGCATATAATAAAGGGTTACTCCTAGGATTCACAGTGCTGGTTCCTTCTGAAAACACTCAGGAGCTCTGCAAGGTACAACATATCTGAGAATTTAAAAACCAACACAAAATGTTGATTTGCAGAAGTTAATGCAACAAGGACATCGACTTATTAAGAAAAACATTTTCTGGGGAAGAGAACTCAAGTTTTGCAATGCTCAAGACTGACAATTTCTGCAGATTGAGAGAAACCATTTCAAAATATAGATTTTAAAATGCCAAGCTATGTCAACAAAAACATGAGAATTATCAGCTAACACTGGTGGACATGTACTCCATTTTTATGGCATTGAAACCAAGCTCAGTTATTTGAGCAAAGAAAGCCTCATCACCTAAAACTGGAAAAGAAAGGATTCTTTTGTAGCTCAAAATACATAGAGTGTAGTCTTCTTAAGTAAAAACAAACAAGATCCAAGAGAGATTAGTTTTTAGATGCAGATTCCATATGTGACCTGCCTCCAACCTGCCATAGTCCACTACCTATTAAATGTGCTGCAGTTTTAATTTTTTGTGTATTTCTAGTTCAGCTTTCAAAGCCTGAAAGCCTTTTATTCCTTTTTTTTTTTCCCCTCAAAACCTTTATTACATACCATCCAGTTTCATTTGCTCTGGACAATAATAGTGAATGACAGCTAGAAGAGCAGCACCATCACTACCATCCTTCATCAGATCTTCCAGCACAGGGAAATAGGGTAACTGCCTGCTGGAGAGGTGGTCCCTTCTGTAACGCACCTACAGAGACAAAGCAAGGGTTCACATCATGCTGAAGAGGCAAAAAAGGCATAAAATCCCAAAAAAAGCAAAGAAAAAGGAATGTGTGTTAAGCATTGAAAACTCGTTTCGCTGGATCCTTTCTGCCATTCTGCCCCAAGTCAAACCCAGCTGACAAAGTTGTGCTTTTCTCCCCATGGAAGCCAATTCTGAAGGAAATGGTGTTTCCCTTTCTAATCCTAGAATGGTTTGGGTTGGAAGGGACCTTAAAGATCATTTAACCCAACCCTCAGGGAACCTTCCACTAGGGCAGGTTGCTCATCTGCCATTCAGCCTCCTCATGCCCAGGAGCAATCCGTGCTGCTTCATTCACAAATTCTAACTTATTGTCATCAATTTAACTCAAAACCCTTCCATACAGATGCATGAATGCAGCAGATCCAAAGAAAGAGACATAGGGCACTACATAAAAACACTTAAAGCTTGGGAAAAATGAAACACAGCAAAAATAATTCTGATGGGCTGGTAATCTCTCATACCTTATTCACATCCATGGATTTGCTGTCATGCCCACAGACAGCAAAGTTCTCTCAGAGAGAACCAGAACATGGCACATCTGTGTTGTGCAAAAATAAAAAACACAGCCTTTTCCAAAAGTCAGAGGAGGAGGCCTTGACATCCCCAGCAAAACTCTCCTTGATTTACTACAGATCAAAATCAAGCTCTGGTGCAAACCACCCCACAGCCCTCAGGGAATTTGGAGCTGCCAAAGCCAGTCAGCTGAAGAACAAATCTTGGCATTGCTTCTTGCAAGTGTTGCAAGTTCCAGGCTTGCTGTTTGCTGAGCATCCACACACTATGGGAGGCTGTGTCTAAACTGGGCAGCAAAGCAGGTGGGGAAGCAAAAGCAGAATGCACTGCAGAGCCTGGCAGAAACACCTGGCAGTGCTGGGAAAACATCCCTTGGACACTTCAGGGCACTGACAGCACTGGGATTGAACAGAATCTCATCTGCTGTGCAGACACACCAACCACACATTGAATCATCAGAGGAAAGCTGGGTTTTACCAAAGGCATCCTACACTTCCCAAGCCAGCCTGGGAAAGCTCTACACACACACACACACACTCCTAGGTGTCAATTCAGGATGGCACAGGCTGTGAAAAAATCTGTTCAGAGCAATGAAGATCACTTGGAGCAATGAGAACCAGTTTCTTCTCTTTATTTTGCAAATGCTATGCTAAGTTTCCCAAGCAACTCAAAGCTATCTCTGCATGTTAATGCTATTTTTCCTGTTCTTTTCCCAGGTGCAAATTGGGTTTTTCCCCAGCCTGGAGCACTCCACGAAGATGTAATGGAATGGGAATCATACTGTACCACACGAGCATATTCCACTGGTTCCAGCATGCAGTGCAATAGGGCATGCATCAGATCAGGCTTACACAGAGAGAAACAGTGAGATATAGGATGGTGATTATTCAAACAAGAAACAAATCAAAGGCATCAGCAACATCCATTATGCACTAAAAATGTGGTTGTTAAGTCTGGTAGGATAAGTGTGCACACCAAAGTAAACTGGTTAGCTTGAAAGGGTCAGCATTTATCCACTTAAAGTAAGCATATTAAAAATAAACCTTCAGAAATTCTTTTTCAACTTTAATTCCTCTTGTAGTTAAAGTAGATACAAATATTTCTTTTCCAATAGGCTTAAATGGAATTTAAATCAACGACAGTCAATACCAAGAACTAAAATCTGTAAAGATTCCTTGTTTCTTTTGGCTTTGGTGAAAAACCCCATAAATATATCAAAGAGGGTTTTTGTGGACTTAATGTAATTCCTTATTTTTTGCTCAGCTGTTCTCTTAACCCTTCAGTCTTTTATACTCAAAATTCTGAAATTTTCCTTATTTTCTAAGCTGAGTGTTGTGCATACAATGAATGATATTTGTATGCAGTAATTGCAGAAATGGTGCTACTGAAAGACAGATAATTCTGTACTAAAAAGACCCAACGAAACAAAAATCACAAAATAAAAAAGCACAGAATTGACAGAATCTGACAATAACTCTGAGAGACTGCAAAACCTGCCAGTAAACCATTAAAATCTAAGTGGACTAGAAGTGACACAACCTTTGTTTACTCCTTCCTTTAATTTCAGATATTTAAAGTTTTTACTCCAGCCCACAGATTTGGTTCAAACAAACAAAGGATTAGGAGGCTGCAGTGGGACTGAGCTCTCTGTGGGAAGGCAGAGAGATCATGGGGAGGCTGCCTGATCACACCTGCCTTTTCCAAGTGCTCTGCCCTTTGGAATTAACAACTGAGACAACAGCTCATCTTCCCAGAGAGAAAATGAGTTACACCAGCTCCTGCAAGGGCAGGACAAAGGGTATCAAAGCTAAGGAAAGCAAAGGAACAAAGGAAAATCTCTGCAAGTTGAAATAAACCCAGAAAACTCTGACAGAAGGATTTCTAGAAGCACAATTTTTTTGTTGTTGTTTTTAATTTTTTTAATATATAGTGGAATTGATATTCCAATTTCACACTTCAGCACAAAGAAAAATCAGTATTTTGTTGCAATGTGCAAACTGTCTTCCCTCCCACTGTGCCAGCTCCAGGCTCCTTAACTGAGCACACAACCCCAGCAACTGTCCCACCAAACTGGTGTGGCCAACCTCCTGTCCCTCCTCAGTGCACAGCAGGGCTCTGCCTCTGACAGATTTACAAACCTGCACCAGAGCAGGTGCAGGAGCAGTGTAAGAGCATTATTTAAGCACAAACATCTGAGTCTCTTTAACTATGGATTCCAAGATTAGGCAGCCATTTAAGCTGCCCAGCTTTTCTCTCACCTCAGTGCTGCCATCAGTTCCTGCTTACAACCAAACCCAGCAAATGCAACCATTTCAACGGGTAATTTTCTAGTTTGTTTTTTTTTATTGCTACTCCACCTCCCTCACTCCTGCAGTGTGGAAGCAATTTGGAGATGCTGCAAAGTGAGTATGCTGTGTGCTGTACAGTATGCAAAAAGCACATCATGAAAACAAAGCCTGATGACCCAAAAGCTCACAAAGGTGTTTTTCAAAGAGCAGCTGAGAAGCATTGGAATGGAAGCAAACACTCTGAGGAAGTTTCAAAAGCCATGGTTTTGTGGATGACAACTGGTGTAAAAGTAGTTCACTTACAGGTACTAATTTCCAATACCATTTGGAAGGAGACTGCTCAGGAAGCAAGGAAAGGAACGTAGGAATAGGAAAGGAACATCAGCAATGCAAGTTAAAAGCAGTAATACTTAAATGCACTTCAGCAATAAACACTTTCATATTTCAGAGGGCTTGTAGCCTAGAAATTTAGATTTAAAGATACTAAAATTAGACCCAAAAGCCAATAGGGTCAAATAATTCAAGAGATCCTTTAGACCACAGATCAACTTGTGAATTAAGCAGCTCTTTTTTTTATTTTCCATAAAAGGCACATAAAAAACTTTTGCCACTTTGCCCAGCAATGCCAATTTAAGGAAAGAATATGCTATTTATAATTTATCTTAAGGTTTTATGAAATCACAAATTGGGAGTTCAGATAGACATTATGTTGGAGAAAGACCTATTTGAAATTCTCCAGAAATGAAAGTGTGCTATATTTTGCAATATTGGTGCATTGTGATATAATTTCAAGGGAAAAAGCTGGAAAAAAGGTACAAACACACACATATAACATTTGAATGCCAAGAGTATCCTTCCTGGACAGAACCTGAAAAAGTCCCTAAATACACATTAGACAAACAACCCATGCAAAAAGAATATGCCCCAAGAGCTTTCAAAATATATAACATATATTTTTTGTGCTGTGAAAGCTGAGTCATATTTACCCATGTACAGTTGATACAGTTTATTTTAGTTGAAACAAGTTGTTTCTATCCTACAGAAACTTAGAGGAAAATCAAAAGATACCAGAAAGGCAAGGGAGGGCACTGATGACAGAGACAAAACAAATTGCATGCAAAAAATCTCACTTTTGAGGAATGGAGCCCTCACACTTCTGTGACAAAGAAAATACTGCTATTTAAATCCATTCATCATCAACACACAATATCACAACTGAAGACAAATTTGTTTTACCTTTTGATGCCCTGGACTTTCCATTAGTTGTTGTTTTAATTTAATTTCTTTCTCTGTTATCTCCCTCATTTTAAGGTTCACCTAAAAGGACATAGCATGGAAAATGAATTAAAATACACCTGGATATGTTTCCACAAATGTCGTTCTTACTCCTGTAACTTAATGGTCAATTCATGCTAGAAACATAAAAAGTTCATAAAAACCCATGGTACAGCAGTTTTCTACACCAAGTCTCTATTAGCAGTAGCTGAAATCACAATCCTGGGTTTGCAAGGACACACTCTCTTTGGAATGTGACTCTTGTCACTCAAAGAATCAGAGTAACTTAACTGCTGCCCTTGGAAAAATTTCAGCATTTCTGTTAAATGTTCCATTTAGTCAGAGTTAAGTCCATCCTCTTATTTAGCATGAAACAGTGCTTCACCTAAAAAACACCACTAACCAAAAAAAACACCTCATAGCAACTTGTCTGAAAATAAAGAATCCAATTTTTTACAGTTTTTCTAAGTTAGTTCCTGATTATCTTCTTTATTTTCAAGTTTACCAGCTTTATTCTTCCCTATGAAAAACAAGTTGTAAAAGTAGAAAGAGATGATAGAAATGCACAAGTAAGAAAGGAAGACACGCATCAGAACCTGTTTTAAAAATCAGAAAAGTGACAAGAAAAGACAGGCAGGCTTTTCCCAAAGTCAATTTTACCTTGTTAATCCAGAAAACCATGGCATCCTCCAAATCATAGGGCAGTTCTTTTGAGGCACTGAATGTAGAGAAACGCTTGACACTGGCAACCACCTTCTCAATGCTGATCATTTCTACAGTGTAGGCCATCATAAGAGCATCAATCATTGCCATATGAGAACTCTGAAAGAAGAAAACAGAGAGGATTGGAAAATAAAATCCCTTTTAAAAAATCCTACTGATGCCTTAAGTTTTAAGTTCTGCTGTTCTGCTTGGGTGTGCTTTTCTGTTGTGCTTGGGTGGTAAAGACAAAATAGTGCTATTCCAGCTAAGGACTCAAGGACAATTTCTTCAAACTTCAGGCCCTAAGCATAAACAACGTGAAAAGAGGAGGGTGGGTGGGCAAACAAGGAGGGTGAAACTTCATGATTTGAGGTTATTAATTGGACAGTTCTGTATGCAAATGGACTAAGACCTATGAAGATGTGAGATCTTGTGACCCAGCCCTCTTTTGCTTCCATCCTGGAGCCCTCCAGGCAGGACCACGACTGTGGCACTGGCACTGCCAGGGTGTGCCCTTTGAAGGCCTCTCAATAAATAATATTTTATTCTTCTTAACTCTGTGTAACCTCTGTTCCAGCTCCTCTAGGCATCACTATATTCTACCTGTATTTAAACCAAACCACTCCTAAGGCCAATGACCTAGAAATTAAGAGCTCTTCACTCCACTTCCTACTTTAAACAGCATTCAATAAAAAGGAGACGATTAGGTGGATTCACAAAGCGAACCATTTTGATTGGTGCAGAGCCCAGGTCAGATTCAGACACAGGTGTATCATCGCTCTCCATGACGTAAATCCCCTTCCGAGCCAGCGCCTGGATCACGGACTGGTGGCCCTGCAGAGCTGCCACCTGGTCCCCCTTGAGGATGAGGCTGCAGACGCGGCAGTAGAGCTCGCTGGAGAGCAGCAGTTTGATCACAGGGGGTTTGATGTGCTCCTGCTCGTACTGGTCGATGTAGAACGGGTCCTTCAGCTCCTCAGGGACGTTGTCTGCAACAGCACAGAGGACAGAGACACCCAGAAGTGATGGGTGAGTGTTAGTGATGGTCGTGTTTGAGTTGGGATTGTCATTGTTTAGGTCACGGGGTAAAGAGGGTGTTGGATGGGTGAGGTTTGTCCAGATCTTCTTCCCATCCATAACTCCAAAGCAAAATCCCAAAGCATCCATGCACAGCAACTCAACAACTGCAAGGCTCTATCACCAAGAGGGGCTGGCCACTCTCTAAACCAAGCCACACATTTTTGATGAATTTTGGCAACTCAGAACAAAACAACCAAAATATGACTGAAACCTTGAACATTTTACAAACCAATCAGTGAGCTGATTATTTTTTTTGTCAAGAGCATTAAATCAAACCATTGCAGCTTTCAGCCTTTAAATAAGTCAAGCCTAGAAAGCAAAACCACCCCATTTGGATTAAATAGGACCTCTAAGCCCAGTCTAAAACTGAACAACTTCTGCCTTGGCCCAATTTCCACAAGTTGTGTTAGGATTTTATCAAACTTAGTCTAGACCCTGAGTATAGTAATTTAGAAGAAGTTAAAATTAGCAACACAGAAGCCTCACCCTTGCACACCACCAGCCATAAACACATTTTTACAACTCCCCAGCACAGCTCAGAGCTGGCAGAAGAGAAGGCACTAACAACAATGAATATTCCAATCACTCTAAATACATCCAAGACATCTCAAATCCATCCCTTGCTCTATGTCCCAAAATAAATCCTTCTCCTGATACTGGGTAATCAGCCTGGAAGCTATTGATCTTTGTAACAACTGAGCAGGAATAATGAGTCTGCAACTCCATGAAAAACATTTTCTAGCCTCAAGTGTATTGTCTTAATAGAAGCCTGACATTTCCTAAATTTCAAACATGAAATTCTATCTAATGCTATCCAGTCACTCTGAATATCTTTCCCCAAAGTCACTTAAACAGTTCATTTTAAATATATACATCCACACTTAAAGAATTATTAATTTGGCAGCATATTTACTTTGCATTCAGCTCATTTCCAGAATAATTAAATTTTCCCATTCCAAGAAACTCCTACCCATATTTTTGAGCTGCAAAATAAGCCACACAATATTTGTATGGTGCAGAGCACTTGATGTTCATAAAGAAGAGGAATGGAGACAGTGTTACTGCATGAGCCATAAGTACATCTCACTCAGATAAATTATGCAGCAAACCAGTGCTGTCTAACAGCTCCTGTTAGTCAGACAGTGCTGGCGCCCTTTTTCAAAATGGGAAGAAAGTTTAAAAAGCTTTCTGAAGTTTTTTAAAATTAAGACAATTATTTTTCCTTTCTGTGACATTGAATGTGACTTTCTACTGAAGATGGTTGGAAGAGACACAATAAACCCACTGGTACCTAAGTAGTATTTGTTAACATGGCTGTCCATTTTTAGTGAAACACATAATAAATTCAGATATTTTTAATCTTTTTAACATTAGTCAGCTTGGCCTAAAATCAAAGGTTGTTGAAAGCTCATTCCAGTTAATGGCCATTTCCATTTCCAGATGGAGAACTTGAGTTTCCATTTCTAAAGACTGAAGAAAGATCCAAAAATCCAAATGAAAAGCAGCTTGTGCAATTCAACATTTTGGTTCATTACAAGCAGATACACCTTTAACAACCAAAGACACGTTGCTTTGTACTAGAATTATTTGTGAAAGGAAATAATACAAGCTCATAAAATATCCATGAAGTTGTACATCTCTGGCAGAGCATTAGCAGCACTCCAAATTTTAAAGGCTTTTTTTAAAACAACACAAAAAAATAAGCAAATTCCAAAAGTCTGAAAACTGAAGCACTTGGATGAGGGGTTTAATTCCAACACTGCTCTCCACCAGCTCCCAGGCCCTGTGGGGAACTGAGGTGAGTGCCTGGAATTGGGCTGGAATGGTGAACAAAGAGCCCTGAAATCCCTCCAAGACACCTCCTGCCCCACAGACCAGATTTCCCTCGGGATTTTCCCTTTTCCACAAGGTAGGGAGACTGTGATTGTTTTATAGACTGTAACCACAGCAAGGAAAAAGGTTTCTCTGCAATGCTAACATGCCCAGGAGGGAGTCAGTCTATGGGATTGGGGTCTTTACACACATGATTAACACAGCAGAGGCCGTGGGAGCGTGGTGACAGGGGCAGGCACACCTCCCACATCAATTTCTGATTAAACCAGCTCCATCCCAGTGATTTTTAAAAGCCTTTTCTAGCACTAAATGGATCTAGTTCTTAGTGAAGAGATTCCATGTCACAGAAATCAATATGTTAAAAAAAGCCAACCCAAACAAACAACCCAAAACACACAAACAAAAACCAAGAAAAAACCCTCCAGCTTGTATCATGTCATTCAGTCTGGAAGTCCAGTCAAGAAACCTGAAATCCTTTTCTTTTATACTGAAAAATCCTCTAATTTCATGTTTCTGATCTCCATATAACTGCTTAAGGACTGAATGGATTTGGATTGATCAGGATTAAGGGTAGGGCTGGGTGGGAATAACTTTTAGTACCAGGATTAATAATGTGACTTCCTACTATCATAGGAAGTTATTAATCAACATTAATCCTCCCATAATTGCAACTTATTTCACTGGAAACATTTGGTCAGGTTTATTTTTTACATTAGTACATAGAACACTTCTGTCTGTCTGTCACACATAGGAACAGTCCTGTAGCTGATTTATGCCCTGACTAAAGATCCACAAAAAAACTGAGATACAAAATCCACATCAAAGCACAAGAGTGACAATATTAACTTTACTATTTCATTCTGGACATATTGGCAGGCACAAATAAATGAGAAATAAATGGCAGGAAAACTTGCAATGTAAACAGGATGCTAAATAAGTGTATAATTCTGAGTTGGGAAAATTCCAAATAGAATTGATGCAATGCAGTTGTCTCAAATAGGGTAACACAGACAAAAAAGGGCTTTAATTGAGAGGTGTCTTCAATATTTGAAATCTGCATCTGAAAGTGCAACTGAAGACAGTGATCTTACCTTTCACTCCTGTTAATTATCCTTACCTGTAGCACAATGCCACAGAAAACACCCGCAGCACCCAGGGCTGCTCATTCTCCAACCCCCTTAAAAATTACAAAATTCCCACTTTGCCAGAAATCTCAGGGATACCTTGTCACTTTTAGAACAATTACACCCATCAGAATTAACCCAAAGCTCATTTCAATCACACACCATGGACACCTTTTCTTCCCAATTTTTATGGATCAGACAAACCAAAGGTGCCACAGGCTTTGTGCTTGCCTCACTACAGAATGTGCCAATGCTCTTTTTGAAGAAAATGTCCCAGGCTTTCCAAGCCCCAGTTTCTATCAGCATCTTTTCCAACACCTTCTTTCCATGACCTATAACTGAACTTAGAGGTTAGAAAAGTTCTATTCATTAAAACTTGAGTTTTTACACATTTATGCCTCGGATTTTGGAAAAAAATCAACGTGAAAAATTAACTTCTGAGAAATTAACACCTAAGCTGTAGCTACAAAAATTTCTGCTCCAGCAGTTTTAACAAATCATACTAAAGGAAACCAAATTAATTCATGTCCTTATTTTTTGCTTACAAAGAAGCCTCCAACTCAATCTTCTCATTCAGCCATTCTTTTGGTCTGTTCCATCGTATCAATGAGTTCTAATAACTCAAAAACTGTCATTTCTGAGTATAAATCATCAAGTACAAAATCCTTGACAGGATTACAAAAATAACTTAACTTGCAACAACTGTCAGAGAGACAATTACTGCCAGACTCTCCTTGCTTCAGGGGAGGGAGCATTTCTTTATCATCTCACTCACAAAAACCTGTTCAAAGACAACCACCTGATTATGACTTGATAAAGAAAAATACAGCAATCTGAACAAATTTGACTTATCCCTTGAAGTGATGGGGTGGATCCACCCCAGATGTTATTTTATCTCCAGAAGCATGAAGAACTGGTTTCACATGGAAAGGGAGCCAAGCTGTCCTGGTAAACAGCACCAAGCTTATTCAGATTCTGAGTAGGATTTCGTTAGTATCAGTATCTGTTCCCAGAATTATTCAGCACTGGGTGAATGTCCCCCAAGCTGGGCACAAACTCCACCTTCTCAGCACTAAGACCACCAGAATATAAACATTTTTGTGTTGGTTCTCATTACAGCTCTGAATTTTAAAGCCTGAACGTGATCTGTAATAGGACACATAAAAATTTACATACAACAGGCAGGAAAACCCCAAGCTAAAGGCTTTGCAAACTGCTGGGAGAGTGACTGCACTTATTATCATATCTTTTGATCAAGGATAAAGCCACAATCCTGGATAAAGCAGAAGAGACAAAATAATAATTATGGAATCCTTCACCACTGTAAACTTCACACAATAATACTCTGTTTATGAAACAGGTGCTATTAAAGAAACAAATGTCTAACTGTTAACATTTGCTAAATACAACAGCTTTCTTAAAAGGATTTTTACCACCAACCTAAGAAGAAGCTGACAAAGACAAGCAGGGAATCCAGGGATTTAGGGGAATTTAGCCCAGGAAACATCCTCACACTGCCTCTACCAATCAGTAACTGTGGGGAGCTATTACAGCACTGTAAAACCTTATTTAGCAAGTAAGTTCTAAGTATTCAAAGACAAAAAAAAAAGCCAAACTTGCATTTCCCCTCCAATGCATTCCATTAGTCCTTGGCTTTCCTGCCTGCATCTTGCCAAAGGTTTCAGGCTACTATCAGCATTAAGTCTGGAAACTATGTAAAGCTCCCAGCCCTGATAAATAAGTAAAACCCATCAGGTCCCTTTTGAAAAATCTGAATTTTGCAGACTGGTTTACAGAACCAACAATATTTGCTATGGAAAGGGTTGGAAAGAACCCACTGCACACAGCAAGCTGCAACACTGAGACACTTCCATATCCTTCAATATCTAAATTTTAATATCATATCTTTCAATACCTAAATGTTACTATTATAGCCATGATGATAGAAAACGTAATTTCTACACATAAATTAGTGCCACATTAAATCTGCTGAGAAATCAGGATTTTTCTTTGTCATTGTCTGTTTTCCCAAGTGGTACCAACTAAAAGCACCCTGAGTTTGTTCTTTCCAACTGCTGCTGCTCAGAGCCTGAGGAGCTGAAGGGCCAGGTCCACTTCCCACTGCTCTGCACAGCCTCATTCCTGCTTGGCAATCTGGATCATTCCAAGCACTGTGGAGAAGTGATCTCCCCATGGAGGGCTTGCCAAGCCTCCCCAGCCCTCCCACACTCACCCTCTGTGAGCTCAAGTTCCCCACACTCAGTGGCAGCTTTGCTCCTCAATCCTTTAAACATTAGGAATTCGAATTCTCTGAAGTGGTCCTTTGGTTCTCATCACAGTCTGAGGATGAAAAAAAGCTAATTCTGGTCTAATTAAACTCCATTTTCTCCAACCACTGTCTCAGCTAAAGGGACTTTAGAATCTTTCCAGGGTACAGAAGGTTTCCAGATGTTCTCAGAGTGAGAGTGATCCATGTCAGTACTCCCAGATTTATTTAGGGAGATGGATGACACCTTCCTTCATGCCATCCTTCCCCTCTGCTTTCTGGAATTCAGACAAGCAGTTGTAGGACCTCCCTCTGGAGCCCATCTGTGCCAGCCAGGAGCTGCAGGTTTCCAGGAACAAACCATCCAGCCCAATTCCTGGGCAAGAAGAGGAGCTGTCTTGCAGTGTTTGTGTAGCTGCTCAGTTGTTTGGCTACCAAAATTCTCTTTTCATGGCCAGAAGGTGAAAAAAAAATTAAAAAAAAAAGGAGGACTGCATCATCTTGCATCATCAAATAAAACAAAGCCCAAACTAGGACTTCAAATTATTTATCATGCATGCTCTCAGTGATTTGTCCTTGAGGAAAAAAAAAACAAAGGATGAAGAGTTTTCCTATTTAAATGCTAGCTTGGAAGTTGAGAATTCAAATATCCTTTAACAGCAAAGAGAAAGTACAGTTGCAGGTAGAACCTGCAGTGATGAATGACTTTCAGTAACAGTCTACACCAGCATCAAATTCCTGCTCTTGACCCTTTCCACTCTTCACCACGAGCTCAGCCTTACCCAGATGAAAATGAAATGCACCAGAATTAAAAGGATTAAGGCACACAATTATGTCAATTCATGAATCAAATCCAAATCTAACATTTCAGAAAAATATTCATTCACTTGAAGGCAGTTATGGAAACCTGGTAAGATTTACTTCAGGACAGAAGTGTTTTAATGTTACAAACAGATAAGCTTTTTTTTTATCAAATTAACCAGAAATAAGTCTAAAATAATAAGAAGTCTTCAAATCCTTTAATCTGCATAGTGAGATTTTAAATAATAAAATCACAATTGATTGTAGCTGCCCAAGACTCACTGAACAACATCCAGTATCTTAAAACTAAAACACAGCCCTGAGGGATGACAAGTAATGTGTTAAATTCAAGTATTATTCAAAATTATAATCACACAGGAAACCTTCTTAAACCCATCTCTCTATGAATTAAAGAGGCTTTTAAATTTCTAGGGATTGTGCAATGCTATTCCAGCAGTAATGGCTAACATGTGACAGCGACTTGCAGGAGCCATTTCAAAAATCAAACTACATTTCCACGGCCACAAAGACGCACACAGACACCAATCCTCACTCACTGGGGAAAAAAATTACCTTTTCCTATTGTTTGTGCCATTTAAGTGTTGTTATTTGTAATCTGAACAAGCCTAAATGCAAGGAGAATAACTGGCAGAGGCTGCTGCAGCCAGAGATCCCAGTTCTGCCATGGGAAAAGCTGTTTGTTTTTAGCTTTTAGTCACAGGAAAGCCAAATAGTTCTACAACTTGTGTTGTCAGGAGCATAAACAGACTTGCCATGAAGCAATTAACTGGTCCAAGAGGTTGAGAGACAGCCCTGGGTGCTGGAGCAGACACCACCCAGCAGCACGAGGCCACCGAGCTCTCTCTGCAGCGTAGGACCCGTGCCAGTCCCTTCCATTTAGGATCAGCTTTCCTTCCAAACCAAGTCACAACAGAAATAGTGCATCCCCGGGTCTGCAATAGCTGTTTTATCGTGGACTGTTAAAAAGTTTCAGGAAATGTTACAAACAATTCCAGTAACTGAGAAATATTTACCTCAGGAAGTGCCTGTTCTGTTCTTTTAAGTTATCAATGTTCCACTGACACCCTCCCCAAATTCCCACATTTTTAGACGTCATCTGATCCGTGGGGTTTTTTTGTCTCTTGTTCCTTGTAACAAAATACATTAAACACTGTAAACCCCATGCTTTGGTTTTTTTTTGCCACAATTACCAAGATGAGGGGGACACTGACAAGACTGGAAAATGTTTAAGAAGAAAAATAATTTATGAAAAATATTCCAGCAAGGATTAATATTTAATGGCAGGAATGGACCACTTTTCTTCAGCCTTGTCACCAAGTAAGCCAGTGCTAATCCATTAAGCATATTATGAGTTTGGAGAATTAGACTTAGATTAACAGGGCCACCTCATTTTCCAAAACAAGACTCTATACATGTTTTTATTATATCTTTTGTTCTGGATAAAACAGATCCACTAGCATTGCATCCTATTTCTTCATAATGAAGCTACTTAAACTCAAGATGTATCCTGGAAAATGAGACAGATCTAGTTCAAAACAAAAAAGCACATTTCAACAGCTGCCAGGAAAATACTGTACAAATATACTCCAAGAATATTTATTTTGCCACGTTTGACAGTAAAAGTTTATGACAATGTGAGGGAAGGAAGAACTCCTCTATTCCCTACAACCTGCTCTTTAATGTCACAGCACCCAAACCACATCTGCTCATTCAACATTTCTCTCCATAAAAGAAAAACGTTGCTGAACATAAACGGATTATGTTTTAGAGCATTTTGAATGTAAAACCACAATCTGACAGAAAAAAAGAAGCCCTAACTGAGCATACAAAGCGTGTCAAGGTCCCAGCATCTGTTGGAGACAAGGAAGAACCTAAAGCCTGGAGGGACTTGGGGCCTGCAAGACGTGACATAAAGCTCTGTGGAACAAAGTCTGCTTAGCTAAAGCAAGGATTTAAACATTTTGAGGCAGGCAATTCTTGCCAAGCACCATCTGGGAGCGTTCACCATTAGGTATGCTGATTCAGGGCATCTCATACAGTCCCGTTATTCCTGTTTAAGGTACCAGCAAAGATACAGTGTTACAAGAGAACAGGCTGCCATATTATTGATATTTAAAACAAAGCCAAATTTAATTACTCCTGAAACAGCAGGGGAGACAGAAAAAGCAAGAACAAAATCAAGAACGACTTCTTGATGGAGGTGATCTTACCTATTCCGTAGGCTTTAGCACAGATCCATTGTAGATTAGCAGCTATTTTTGCTCTGGCTGAATCATAGAGCTCCAAAGGGACAATCTCAACTGCACTATCTGTCAGAGCATCCATTTTTCTTCTGGTACTATCTCCACCCGCACAAACATCAACATCCACCATCTAAAACAAAAACAAAAGGCAGAGACTTTTACACGAGCCGACGATTCTAAAGGCACACAGGAGAGGGGCTGGCCAGGCTGCACACAACAGGCCCGACATCCTTCGGGATTTCCATCGGGAGGGCTGATGTAGCGATTCCAAACCCACTCGGAAATCAAAAGGCATCGGAGCCAGGGGCGAGCATCCCTTTTTGTCAAGGGCAGGGCCCGGCCGAGGCAGCGGAGAAAGGCGCAGCCCCGTCACCTGCCGATGGGATAAAGGAAGGATGGGGCTCTCCCGAACAATGCGGGCAGGTACCGCCGCCCCCTCGCCGCCCGCGGGGCCGCGCCGGGGCAGGGGCAGAGCCGGGGCAGCACCTGCGGCTCCTTGCCCCGCCTCGCCCCCGAGAAGCAGCAGAGGCTCCGCGCCCGCACGCCCATGGCCGGGCCGAGCAGC
>VZTT01008628.1:29090-46543 GCA_013400855.1 Buphagus erythrorhynchus | reverse complement strand
TGGGGCAGCCACAACTTTCCTGGGAGTCTCTGCAGTGCCTTACCACCCCCCAAAAAAAGAATTTCCTCCTAACATCTAACCTAAACCTCTCCTCTTCCAGTTTAAAATCATTCTCCCATGCACTACCCTTGTCCGCCCATGCAAAAAGTCACTTTTATATCTTTTAAACACTGAAAGGCCACTCCACTCCTCAGAGCCTTTTGTTCTCCAAACTGAACAATTTCAGCTTCTACAGGCCCATAGAGAGGTTCCTCAGCCCACGAGAAGGAAGGGAGCAGCATTTGGAGCCTTACTGGAACAGGTGCCTTTGGTGTCAGCTTGTCAGGGAGGCCTGGGATAAGAACAGAGTGACTCCTAGGACTGGTCTGGAGACTGCTGCTGCTGCTACTCAGCGTGAGGCTGGTGTCCAGCTGCATCTTGGGGCTCACAGTCAAGTCTTCTGATGCTCTGCAGAAACAGACACCAGCAAATCAAGCAGCTCAAAGAAATTACTGATCTGCATCAAACACTCAAGGTGAGGAGATGGGGTACAAAGGTCAGTGGAGGAGCCCTTGCTCTTTCCACCATGGTCAGCTACTCCCTGTCAATGAACACCTGCATCTCCAAGTCCCCATACAGCCCCAAACGACAAAAAAGAAAAAAAAAGGGCATTGTAATATTTTAGAATACAAGGGGTCAGTGAGAGAAGAAATCAATTGTATTTCCAGTGCACACTGTACAGAGTACAGGGAGAAACAGGACATTATGAATAGGTCTCCCTTCTTTTCTCAACCCCCAGAAGTGAAGCTCTCACCTGTTATGCAGCCCAACCCACTGTCACACTGTAAGATTTTCCTATCAGCCCTAATTCTCTCCCTGTCCTTGGTGGCTGCAGCCTTCTCTTACCTGTAAACAACAATGGCCCTTTGGGAAAAGCATGGAGAGCAACTACACTGAGCTGCAATAACAGGATCCCTATGAGGCACACATAAGATACTCTTGTTGGCCCCTAGATGACAACAGGCATGTTCCAAGCTGCATTAGGGACACAAACAGCTGCCTATACAGGGATTCTGAGACTCAGGCCAGTTTCTAACTCCGGTTACAATCTCCTCTCCTACAAGACATGCTACAACTCTGCTATCCCAAAGGCCTGTGCCAGTTCAGCTGCAGATGTATTGTTTAACTCATGTGCTATTTACCTGGGCAGAGAGGCATCTGTGACAGAAGTGCTGCTCATGGCTGTGACTGCAGTCAGGGAACTGACACTGCTGCCTGGAGAGACAGCGATCTGTAAGGAAACACACAGCAGTCAGGATGGGACAGAGGGCAACAACACAACTCAACCTGAGAAAGAAAGACTTCTAGAGACTCTTTGGTGAAGAGGGAATAGAAAACACCCGCACAGGTTGGGTTGTTCTGCTAAGGTGCTCAGGTGCTAGTCAAAAGGCAAGTCCCAAAACATCCTCATCATATGGCTGCTTTTACTGAGGAACTGCTGTCCCCAAAGTGACCTCACCAGTGCAGAGGCAGAGGGCTTATGGCAGAGAGTGGGGTCTCACAAATCTGAACAGTCCCATCTTCCCACCTGATCAATTTAGATCTGCATTCCCACAAGACCCCATCAGACAGGATATGCAGAGGCAGCATATTTTCTTCCATTACAGTTATATCATAACCCCAAACAACATGTGTAAACCAATAAGAGCAGTCTCTCAGCTTAGATACAGTTATTTAGCAAACCTGTGTTTCTACAAAGCACACCTACATCAGTAGTTTTGCAGTTAAACACAGCACTTACAATACAAGCTTAGGCCAGTTTAGCCTTTTAGACATGCCAACAGGTCTCTGCTCAGTCTGATTACATGCAGAGTTTCCTGTGTGCTCTGCATCCAGCTAGCAGAACTTATCACAGTCATTACAGCTGGAAAGCACGTCCAAAAGTGCCAAAATCCACCCCCATCCCTTGTATCACTATAACAGTGCTGATCTGTGATTACCTGTTGAAGAGAAGTACTTGGTGTCATGAATGCATCTGGAGTCATCAGCTTGGGTTTGACATCATTGGAGAGAGAAAGGAAGTCTGCTGGCACAGGCAGATCCGCGATACGCCGCAGGTCTGGCTGGGAGCCGTGCACAGACTCCTTTTCAGACCCCAGCCCTTCCGTGCTCATATCAGCCATGTGGTCTGGGAAGGCTTCAAGGGAGAGATACAAATCAGTTTGGAACTTCCCTCCAAAATTAAAGCTCTAATTCCACGAAGTATGAACTTATGCCATTGCATGCCATGCTTGATTCCAAAAAGAACAAGCAAAAACACTGCAACATTCCAGTCAAAGCTTAAAGCAAAGCAAATCCTGTGTTATGCTTTCTCCTTGTATGCCAGACCGGATTTTATCAGGCTTTGATAATAAAATGTCCAAGCTTCCTTTCTTCCCTAAAAGCAAGGCCAGTTGAACTGCCACATCCCAGAATGGTGAATGAGCTGAAAGAGCTCATCACAGACAGCCCAGCCCCCTCTACTCCCACAGCTCTGCTGTCACTCTGATCTCTTCCACCTGACAAGAGACAAACTTCAAGTTTCTTTCACAAGTGCCAAATCACCCAGGAAGGTGAACTCAAGCATATACAAAGCATTAGCATTCCTGGTCTAACACATCCCAAACTCCATACTCACAACCAGGGTATAACCAGCTTCCTGCTTCACTGCTACTCCCTATTCAGAACCCTTTATGCAATGACACCACTTGCAGTACAAAGATATACCCAAAACCACCCTTCTGCTCTCCCCACCAATAACCTTTAAGGCTCAGCAACACTGAAGACCAATTTAACACACATGCTCACCAAACTCCTCATGAGAGCTATGGGAAGGCATGGAAGCACTTGTGTCAGGGCTATGAAGAGGCTGGAATCTAATCTGCACATCCTGTAGGGCCCTAGAAAGAAACAAGCATCTCTATCAGCTTAAGAACCACCAACAGAAGACTTAAGGCATCATTAAGGCTCAAAAGATTTCGCTGAACTAATTCCCTTGGAAAATGCTTCAGTGTTTTCTGCCTGTCACAGAAGCAGTAGAAGCTGATCCTCACTCAGCTGTGTCACCCAGTTCTGCCACCCAGGGTATTCGAGATGTGTCCCAGCACTTGTGTGTGAGTGCAATTCTTAAATCACTCGTGGTCATGGAAATACAGGTCACGTCAGGGCTACCTACTAGTAAGGCCATACACACCACAGCCAGGAATTTCTATGGAGCCAAGTAGCTTTTGTTATGAGCAAAAGAATTCAATTGAAATTTCTACAGGTCAGGGCAGGGTTAGGACAACCACAGACACACACATACTGCACACACATACTCACTTGGTGTGAACACAGAAGAGTTTTATCAGCACACCTGCTGCTGATTCAACAGCCCCAGAGCCCTGTGCACCTTCTGGAAGGGAGACAAAGGTAAAATATGAAGTTGCATGGAAACCCCACAAAAAGTACTACAAAAACATCACAGCAGGATGAACTGACAGCAAAGAACCAGCATGATACAGATTCTCTTTATCAAAGATCTGGATGAAGGGATCAAGAGCACCCTCAGTAAGTTTGCAGACAATTCCACAGAATATCCTGAGCTGGAAGTGACCCATGAGGATCATTGAGTCCAACCCCTGGCCCTGCACTGAACACCTCAAGAATCACGGCATGTGCCTGGAAGAATTATCCAAATGCTTCTTGAACTCAGACAGGCTCAGTGCTATGACCATTGCCCTAGGGCACGTGTTCCTGTACTCAACCACCCTCTGGATGAAAAACCTTTTCCTGATATCCAACATAAACCTCCACTGACTCAGCTTCATGCCATTTCCTTGAATCCTGTCACTGGTTGTGAGATTGAAAAGATCAGTGCCTGCCCCTCATGAGGATGCTGGAAGACTGCAATGAGGTCTTGCCTTCTTCTCTTCTCCAGGCTGAACAGACCAAGTGACCTCAGCCACTCTCCACACAGCTTTCCCTTCACCATCCTCATGGCCTTCCTTTGCACACTCTTTTAGCTTAGTGTCTTTTTTATATTGTGGTGCCCAAAACTGCACATGGGACAAGTTAAGGCCCCACCACTGTAGAGTAGAGCAAGACAATCCCCTCCCTAGACTGGCTGAGGATGCTGTGCACCATGTTAGGCAGGAGGGTTGATCTGCTGGAAGGGAGGGCCTACAGAGGTGTCTGGACAGGCTGGATTGATGGGTTGAGGCCAGTTGTGTGAGGTTCAACAAGGCCAAGTGCCAGATCCTGTGCTTGGGTCACAACAACCCCCTGCAGCACCACGGGCTGAGCAGAGTGGCTGCAAAGCTGCCCAGTGGGAAAGATCCTGCAGGTGCTGGTTGAAAGCAGCTTAAAATGAACCAGCATGTGCCCAGGTAGCTAAGAAGGCCATTGGCATCCTGGCCTGTTTCAGCAACAGTGTGACCAGCAAGACCAGGGCAGTGACCAGGCCACACCTTGTGTCCTGTGTTCCAATGCTTGATAACCCAGCTTAAGCCTGGCAAAGAAATTTTTCCTAACACCCAATCTAAACCTCACTGGGTGCAACCTGAGGCTGTTTCCTCTTGTCTTGTTACTTGGGAGAAGTGACCAGCCTTTCAAAACAAAGTCAGGACCAGCCAGGAAAGAAATCCTGATCACACAGGATCAGACAGCCAAATTTTGTCACCTACCTACACTCAAGCTGTCATTTTCCTCTTCTGCAGGGAGCACCTCGGTGTGCCTCAGCCGGCAGCGGCTCACAGCCTGGATGCCAAAGCTCAGCACTGGGTGGGTAAGGAGGAACTCCGAGATGGAGCTGAAGTAAGCCTTGCCCTCCTCTTGGTTCTGCATCAACTCCATCACATACAAGACCTGGAATAATCAGAAATGGTAAATCAGAGCTTTCAGAGCAGACCATGCACATGTGTGGGGACTACAGAGCTGAGCATCCAAAACAGATTTGGAACAAGGGAAATAACATGAGGAATAAAGCCTGGATCTTGAAATTTGAAATGGAACATTCAAGGGAAGCACAAGCACCACATTCTTAGGCAAGTCATTGTTGATCAAGAACTCAATCCTACTGTGCCAGGTAGTATCTCCAAGTATCTCCAAATGAGAGCTTTACAAAGTGAGAAATAATCCTGAAGGCTCCTCAGGATTACTCAGCTGAATTGTTATCTTTTTTCATCTAACAGTGACATTGTTGAGTCAACTTCTGCATTTTTATCTACTAACATGCAAATCCCAGACCTAGGCAGCAGAACCAGCCACACACAAGGCTAATTCTGCTTCAGCCACCATTTTCCACAGACAGCAATAAAATGAACTACTTACTTTTCTCTGCACATCACTCAGTATCAGATATTCAGCGGAGAGGTCCAGGCAGACTTTCAGGCTGGGAAGAATATTCACGGAGCTGAAGATGTCAGGAGAAAAGCTACATGTACAAATAAGAGGGAAGGGGTGCAGACAGCAAGGCAGATTAGCCCAATGAGCATGATTGTTATGAAACTGCACTAATTACCAAAACTCCCACAGAACCTTAAGGAGTTTACAACCCTATTACAGTGCAACTACCCACTAGAACACAAACACCTTTGCTGAAATCAGTGCTGACATCAGCTAAGAAAGTAGCTGGGAGATGGCACAATAGGATCAAGTTATGGTTTCTGAACACTGAAATGAAAGGTGACACTTAGTCATTACTCAACATGTTCCACATTCATAGGAGTACAAGAGTAAATGCTATAGATTTAAAACCAAAAATCCACCAAATCAAATAATCCTTCCACAAGTTTTGGACCTTCTGTAGTGTGAGGCAGAAAAAGCAGCACTCGGCTCTATGTCATATTCTTCTCACTTAAAGAGGGAAAATCCAAAGTGGCCTTAAGCATGTTTGTGGTGAGAGAGGCCATGATTCACCATCAGAAAAAAAAAATCAGGGAACCTAAGCTGAGTCAAGGAATAGACTAAAGCACAATGTGAATTTGTGGACCAACATGGCTCAACATTTAAGCCTTGGATAATTTCTTAAGCTCTATGAACATAGCAGCTTCTCATAATTTAAACAGAAAAAGCACTAATAGGAAAAGATCCTAGATTGGTTATTGAATATCTAAAATTTCTAGAGAAGAAAACATTCAAGGTGTGCAGTTTTGTTATGCAGACTCCCCTCATGCTACAGCTATGTCTGTGCTTTACAGAACAAGGCAAAGACAACAGATCTTGGTAACACAAATAATAAAAGTATAAACTTCCCTGGCCTTGCCAAAGCTTGACCTGACAGTCTGCCACAGCTGAGAGCTTCCAGTGCCAGGTTGGAATGGCAAAGGAGTAGGCTCAAATTTGGGCTGGAGTAAAATTCATTGGACATCAGGGATCATCTTTGCAAATTCAGTACTCCTAAATCCCACCCTTCAGGGGCATCCACCAACACGTACCGAACAGTCTGCAAACAGGTCCAAGACACCGTGCACCACATCTTCAGTTCTCTGTTCTGACCAGCTCCTGTGATGAGAAACCTCCAGAAGGGAACTCTGTAGGCACAACAGATTCAAATTCTCTTAAAGAAGATCTGGTCCTTCCCAGAAAAGCTCCTCACAAGCTGCCCATGGCTGATTTTGCCCAACCGTGGCTTAAAGTTCCCAGAAAATTCCTGCTCTGAGGCAGACTAAAAACCACTACACCTCTCAGAAATCCTAAGGCCACAACTGACTGAAGAAACAATACCAATAAAAGCTGTATTTTCAGCAGCGGCAGTTGAAATTTGGAGGACTAACAGGTCATTTAAGACTGACCATACCATAAACCTGAGAGGACTCCTCAATTTAGAATTCTCATCACTTTCATGGAATTGGCACTATGATTAAGGTCACTTTAGGTTGTGCTTCAGAGTCTTATTTATTTCTCTATCACCAGAAAACTGACTACAAAGGTGACAGGACTTGTTCCTGCTACAAAGCTAAAATGCCAAAGTATGATTCAGTTACAAAGAACTTTCATGGCAAGACAGAGTTAGAAAACAAAGCTGAATTTTAATACTTCAGGCACAGGATTGAGGACTTACTCTGGGTCTTGCTTTTTATGGTTGTCACAAAAGAGCAGGCAGGAAAGAGGTCTACCATCATGGGGTTTCCACTCATGAAGACACCTGGGAATACATCAGAGAAAACATCCAAGTGTGAAGGGAGTGGCAAATGAGGAGGATGCTGACACTGAACACACAACTCCTTGTCCAGAAGCCACAAAGCATTACTGACTTGTAGTTCTTTACAAGTTTTACATAAAATAAGGAGATCACACAGACAAATATTGTTACTAATAAATAAACAAAATCCCACGTTACCATTTGGTCTGGTGTCTTAACAAAAAAACAATGCAAAAAGAGGTCAACATTGAGAAGAACAGCTCAGAGCAGCTTCCTGCATTTACATGGACAGTGCAAAAGAATTTGACTAGAGCTTGTGCCAAGCACAGAACTCCTGTTTCCAGACACAGCTCTATGCTTTTTCCATAAGTCTATGATATTCAGTGATGCAATTTTTCAGCAACAAATTACAAACACTTATGCTGTATCTTTATAATGTCCTGAGAATGACCATCACAGATGATTCTGTATCAAGGAAATTCTCCCACAGAAAATGCTGCTCTCTATTCCAAGATCCTTCATTTTCCAATTCTCCAGTTACCTTGGCTCATCCTGTCCCTCAATATAGATCTGCCAGAATTTTACAAAACCATCATGGCTTGCTGTGGCCAACACAGTTCCATCTGGAGAAAGTGCTCCCTCACTCAGGCACTAAACAGAAGGGGAAAAGAGACATAGAAAAGTAATTTTACAGCTTTTCTTATTCTACAAGAAGAAGAACCTCTATCTTCAAGGAAGAATTTGACTAACAATCTGATAGTACAGAAGGCCAGATTTCTAACAGAAACTGGTAGCTTCTAACATTAAGCCTTTTAACCCTTCACAGAACAATTGATAGGCACCCTCTTTCTTGGTAATAATAAACCATCACCTTTTCCAGACAGCAAATTCAAGTACAATGGATTGTGCTACCACTGCTCTTACTGTTATTCATGTTATGAATAGAGCTCATTTTGGTTTAGGATCTTCTGGCTTTTCACAATCATAATTGCCTCACAACTGTTTTTTTTACAGCCAGATGTCCTAAGAACTGCAGCTCCTGAGACACTATAACCCAAAGAAAACCAAAAAAAGCCAGGTTTGTACCGTGCTGTGGCCTTTCACCACAATGAAACCTTCTTTGATATCAGGCACTTCCACCGGCCAGGAGCTGTTGTTGGTTCGGATGATGTCCAAATCCCACACCTCTGCCTGGAAAACAAACATGTTTACAGGCACACAGGTTTACTTCTATAATCACTGGTTTGATTCACAACAATTCCTAGATCCTTATCTTATGGCCTGATACACCAGCCCAATGGCCAGTGTGTGACATAAACCTTCCCATTTTCACCCAATCTGGCCATTAGATGCTTTCCTGGCACTGTACATAACTCAGGGAACTGCTCTTGGCATTTGCAGCTGCTGCCCACCAAGCCCCTCCCTTGGGTACTGGCTCAGCCTCAACAGACAAGTGATGTCTCTGTTTCAAGTGGTCCTTGGTATTTGATGGTGAGCAGGAGCTCCCTTTCCATCCTCCTGAGGCCCAGAGAATGATCTCTCCTGGGAAGAGAGGAATCCAACATCTTACAGGAGGATCCCAATATGGACTAGACAGGAGCCTTTACAACTCCATTGTAAACTCAGCTCTTTCCTCCATTAAAGTCTCTCCTTCCAATGTTAAATTAGGGCAACATTTCCAAAGCAGACTTTCCTTACCCTGTCCTCATGCAGCAATGCCAATGTCTGACTGCCCTCCTCCCCACTCTCCTCGTTATCGTCCGGGATGAAAGGGCACCAGATGATTCTTCGGAAGGTGTTCAGTGGGGTATTGTCAGGTCGCTTGATGTTAACCAAGATCTCCTCTCTGATCACCAGGGTTAAGAAATGTAACATTCTGGCTCTGTTACTAATGCCCAGCAATAACCTGTTCAGGCTTCATCTGCTGTTATAATACTGTTGAACCTCAGGGTTTTTTGCGCCATTGATTCTAAAAGCATGTAAAGGGATTCTGCTGAGAAAGCAGCCCAGCTAGAGTTTCTTCACTGACAGAAGAGCTTCAGTTTACAAAAGTCATAGGTTCTCACAATTTACTCTTGCAGGCTGCAGTGACAGGATAAACACAACAGGGACACACAGTCACATCTGAATGTGCAATCCATGTGACAGCTAATGATTAAATGACTTGTTAGCATTGCAACACTACCAGAGAAAGACAGAAGAGCTACCACATTGCCCCCAGCTGAGTGCTCGAGTGCACCACTACAAATCAGGGCTTCAACAACTACCACCACCTTTGCTCCAGTTGCTTTTGAAATGATGGTATACAATTAAAATTAAAAAACTACACTCTGAGGTGACATACCTCACACGTTTCCCAAAAGCACTGAGCAATCAGTCGTAGCAATTAAAAGGAAAATATTTAGGGTAATGAACACTGAAAATAAATTTCAGGGCCACCAAAAGGATGACAGGTTTGGAAGGAAGATAGTGAGTGGACTGGAACTATTACATCCTCTTCCCCAGAGAAGCAACCGAGGAAAAGAGCTAGAACCAGACAAGACAAACCTCTGTCACACACTTGAGGTGACACTGTCCGTGCCCAAGGCCAGCTGGTACAGACTGACACTTCTCACTGTCTACTTTGCCTGGACCAGGAGCACAGAGGTGCTCCTAGAATTTCAAGTAATGCAATATCAAGTAATGATTGTGCTGAATGCAGGTAGAAGTTGACTGATCTGATACTCTGGAAGGGGCTTAACTATCGATCTTCCCCCTGCAAGCTGCTATTCTGCAAAGGCTACAAAATGAAACGGCAATGTTGAGGTCGCATTCACATCTAATCATTACACAGAGACTGACAGGATGTGTATTTGGACAAGATACTGGATTTTTTCTTTATCCATGGCCAGGCGCCAGACAAAAAGGTTGCCAGCCTCGTCCAGGCAAGCCAGCTGGTTGGAGTTGAGGTGAGCAAAGGCCAGGTCTGCCACTCCTCCTGTAAATCCCTTCAGCAAGGTCCGCTCACCAGTGCTGACACTCAACACCCGCACCATAGCAGAGCCATTGCTGGCAGCTGTGGGACAGACAGAGGGAGAAGTCACCATTTATGTCTGTGGTTTCTCTGCATAATTCTGATAAGCTTTCCCTAACTCCAATAAACTTCTCATAATTCCCAGGATGATCCTCATTAAAGATGCTGCAATGACATGCCAGGCCTAAACCTTCATCCCAAGCTTGCCACACTTCCAAGGCTGATGTCCAGTGACAGTGAATTAATTTTATTTGCAATTTAATTTTCAGTTACTGCAGAAAAGGAGTCACTGAGAGGCAGATAGCTCAGATTCACGTTCCGTAAGGGGAAGCAAAAGGCATGAATATTCACCTTCCAAAAAGCACTACTTTCTGGCTTGCATGACTGAAAAGAAGATGATTCAGAACATGTGCACACTAAGCAAAGTTTCCAGGTTCCCCTTTTCAGACAGACACCAATCACTACAAAGCAGGCAGTCTTACAGAGATCATGCTGCCCATGCCAGCCCTAGCAAGCTACTCAGCTTCCCAGTGTTACTGCACCTAAGCTTGTAAAATATTTTTTAAAGGGTCAGACATCCTTAACCTACTCTAAAATAACCTCATCTAGAAAAAACACAAGAGCAGAGTAGTAGATTTCATAAAAGACCAGATAAGCTGGTGCAAGAACTAAGAACAAAGACACACACACTCTGTGCTTCTATGAGAGCAGAAAGAGACGCTGTAGATAACTAAGTGTTCATTTCATAGAACTCTTAAGGTTGGAAAATCCCTTTAAGATCATCAAGTCAAACCAGCACAATCCTCAAGTTCACCACAAAACCATGCCCTCAAGTGTCATACCTACATGTTTTTTGAACACTTTCAGGAATGGTTGAATGAATTTTGAACACTTCACCACTTCCCTGGGCAGGGCAGTTCCAATGTTTTAGAACCCATTACATGAAAAAATTTTTCCTAACATCTAATTTAAACCTTCCCTGGCACAACTTGAGACTGTTTCCTCTCATCCTGTCACTTTCTTTTCCATTTGCTGTGAAACAATCTTTCCCTGTGTTGTTCTGCTTTCCTCTCTCTATTACACAAGACACCGCATCTGCACTGCTCTTTGGATCCTCAAAATTTAGTCTTAAACTCAACTCTAAATTTATGCAAGCAAATGCATCACAAACACTTATCTGATCAAATTACCACAGGGCTGTTTCTGTGCTTAGCTACAGAGCAGCTTGTTTGCTGCAGAAATATTTAATTAGAGAAGGAATCTGAACATCAGCTCTCCAGTAAAACCAAGAGAGTCCTCAACTTTTCCTACATCCCCACTGAGTCCCTCTCTTTTATTTCTAACTCCCCCACATAACAAACTCTTCTCTCCACTGTTGCTTATATTCCCTCTACAACAGCACTCTGATCTGGGTATTGTAAGGAATGTTTCAATTAGTGCCAGTTATATTGTTCTGATGTAAACTCTGCCTTTCTTAATGATACACGGAGCAAAAGAATACAAATCACATCCAAGACAAGAAGGTATCTCACCTCTAATGGCATAAGCCAGGTAAGAGTTTGAAACAGCTATCAGATTGCCATAATAGTATTTCTGCTCCCAGTCATATCTAGCAACAGGCTGTATTTTCACCTGTTCAAGGAGAAAGAAAACAAAACATGAGAGATGTCTGGAATTATCATTTGCATCTTTGTGGTCTCTTAGTTCACTGCACACTAAGGAACAAACTGGAATGGAACATGGAAATACACAAAATGGAAAATTAAGGAACAAAGTGGAAAAGGGTTGAGCGGATCATGACCAGAGATCTCTCTCCTAATCATAAGCATTTGCTCTGAGCTTGGCTTAGTTCTTTGCTCAGCACCAGCTCTAATTTCAGCATAGTGATTCTTGCAGCTCTGACCTGCTGGCCACAGCCCTCAGCAGGACTGATGCCAGCAAAACAGCCAGGGAAACCCTCCCTTCAGGGTCCAGGGAGGAAACAATCAGCAAGAAAATTCTGTTTGTGGAGAAAGGACACTTTCCCAGGAACCTACAGCTCAGATCATGGACTTCTGAAAATTAGAGGATAACTTGGCCAGACTCTGGAATAACAGAAACAATCAGTTACAGGATACTGCTCCAACTTTTTTCTCCTTGTTAAACTCTTCGACAAATGTCTACTTAATAACAAACTCCTATGACACAAGAAAGAAGATATTTATTTCTGTTTAAAAATATTCAAGCATGAGCTGATGTGACTAAAAAAGAGACAGACCATGCTTTCTCTTGCTCCTTACCTTGTTACTCCCTCTGGCCTTACTGGTGATGCTGGAATCACTGCTGGCCACTATCTCCACATCTTTTGCTGATATCACTAAGCATGTGGAGCTGTCGTCACCAGAAAGGCAGCTGTAAAAAAAAACAAAGGGGGAAAAAATCAGACGGGACTCATAGGAATAGAATATTTAACACTTTATGTTAAATTTATAATTTTAACAACAACACAGCAGGACTTGTGCATCTAAGAGCTTGAGCTGAACAACTGAAGACAGAGACTCCTCTTAGGTGAGTCTCCCTTTCCTATGTGTCATGGGTTTGAGAGTCAAACACCTGCTTTGTTCAGCCTAAAAACCTTCAGTTCATTTGACTTGAGCATAGACCTACCTTTGACTCAAGTCCCCAGCACTGGAAGGTGCGAAGAAACCAAAACCAACCAGCTGAACCTCATCAACAAAACAGAGCACACTGCCTGTGGTTCTCATGGCATCCTCTTTCAAAACCATGATCAGAGAACCCAAGCAAAAGTGACTTCCATGAGCTCTGCAATACCTCAGGTGACTTGGGTCCCTGAAGGAGTCCTGCTAGACATCTACAGGGGAGCCACAAGTTTCAACCAGAGTCCTCATGATTTACATTCATGCTGACCTGCAATTTTCACCATGTACAATCCTGTTCCCCTTCTCTGAACAACTCTACAGATATTCTTCAGTTCCTGAGCTGCAAGGATGGCAGACTCCATGCATCAGCCTCACAAAAGCTACAAAAGCTCTAATCAAGAGCACTAGCTCAAAACTACCACCTGAACTGAACATAAAACCCATTATCACACTCCCAGCATGCATGTCCACACTCAAGAGAACCAAATTTGAGCTGTTTTCTGTTCACTCTCAGCATTTCTTTGACAAAACTTACATGACTTGTTTCTCCTGGAGGGCTCCTAGAGAGATGCTGCGATGCACTGGCTTGGCCAAAGCAGGTCCATCTCCACTCCCAAGGGGATCAGGCACCAGCAGCCCATTCAGGTCCCCGTTATACGAATTCGACGGTCTCTGGTTCTCATTCACCGAACCTGAGGAAAAGCACAACCAGCTGTGCCCAACATGCATTTAGAAGAAATGGCACTGTGTGAAATACACCAACTCCAGATGCTTTTTGTCAGCCTCTATTGGTCTGTCAGGTAGAATGTGCTGAACTGGTTGGGAAAAGTGTTCTACAACCTCCCATGTGATGAGAAACTCACCTCCACACATCTGAGTGAAACAGCTCTTTTTCTTACACAAGCCATTCCAGCAGATCACAGCAACTCCAAAGAACATGTTTCAAGGAACTTGCTAGGCTCAAGGAGCAAATAGCCTTAGATCAGAAAGACTAAGCTGGTAATTCAGGTTTACTGAATCAAGTGCCAGACCAAAAGATTCTTGACAGGTCACTTCTAACCCTCAGGCCTGCAGAGAGACCTCTGAAGTCCAGCAGTGCAGGGATCAGCTGCAACATTTGGGGCTGGCTGGAAACAAAACATTTGTTAACTTTCCGAAACAGGCTTCCGACCGTGAGACCTGACCTCAAAGTCCAGGTGTTTAAGTAATTTTGCTAGGAAACTCTGCAGCTGTGCCTATGGGATTCCCATATTTTTCCCTTGGTTGAACAATCACATAGAAGTTTATAGCACTCAATTTTTGTGTAAAGCAGCCATTTGTTAAGAGCCCCAGCTGTGCTTTGAAGAGTGTGTGTACCCTGACTTTGCACATCTGGCCTAGCACAAGCTGCTTGGTGGCTTCCATGCCTTCTGAAGGCTTGAGGAGTGGACAGATGTAACAGGGGTGAAGGAGACTCTTGTTCTTCACTAGCAAGGCAAATATTTGACAGCCCCCACTGGAGAGCAAGGTCTCTCCATCTGCACCCCCACATCAGCACACCCAAGGAAAAGCCGCCTGCCTCAGCAAATCCTCGCTTGGAATTTTCACTGGTTTTGAAACCCGAAATTTTGTATACTGTTGCCAGGTAACAACTGCTGCTGAGCTCTTGCAAAATGGCTGCTCCCAGGACCAGAAGCTCCCCACGTGTCACTGGCACGTGTAACAAACCTAAACATAACTGTGGGCAAGAGGCGGATCCTTCCAAAGTAAGACAACCTTTCCACTACCAAATAAACAGCTTCAACAGATCAGGGTAAGTGCTGCTGCCTAAAACACAACTGCATCTACTCATTTGCCAGAAGAATATTTTAAACTCGCCTGTTTATGAAGAGTCATTATGGATACAGAAATGTGCAGTGACAGGGTACCCTGATGCAGGGACAATTTGGGCACTCACCTCAGTGTATCTGCACTGCATGAAGAAAAAGCAGCAGCACTCACACAGCACAAGGAAATTCAGGCCAGGGAATGGGATCCTGTAACCACCTCACATTGGTGCTGTGCTTGCTGTCACAACATTAAGATGTGACTCTTATTCCTACAGCATATGGTGGGTGCTTGTCCAGTTGCAGCTACTTCCACTGACAGCACTTTATCCTTTGTGACCAAAGGAAGGAAAATATTTCCTACAGAAAAAGCATCCAGTCTCCCAGAGAAAGATGATACATGCTTTGCCCTTTTTGCAGCCACAGCAGAGTCTCATGTAAGTACTGCTGCCCTTTTACAGACAGCAGGATAGTGATGTTTGCTCCACGAGAAAAAGGAAGGAGGAAACACTTCCCAGAGGCTGATGGACCCAAAACCAGTACACATAAGCAATGGGCGTAGTTCATTCTGTGTTAGTGGAAGCCAGACAAGCCCAGGTGCTGCCTGTGCACAATCCTGGAGGCATGAAAGAAGGGAAGAGGCTCTGTTTAGTAAGAACATGAACTAAACCAAAAGGTTAAGCCAGACTAGTAGATCCAGGCCTCAAAGGAAACGAAGAGTGTTTGTATTCATTACCTTTTCAAAGAGAAGGAGCAGTCAGAGCTGAGACACTGAACTCTATCTGCTCCCACCATCAGCTGCACCAGGAGATGCCAGCCTGTACTGAACAGAACACTGTCCTGATACACCATGAGCAGGGTGAGCCTGGTTATCAGCATAGATCTCTGCATGGATCGAAGGATCCTGCCCACCACCAGCAGGGATGCTCCTCCATAGCACAGTGGCACTGACAGCCTGTCTCCATGTCTCAGCAGCCAGGTCATGCTTTGGCAACAGCTACTGAAGCGTTGGATGAAATTTGCCAAAACTGGGAGAAATTGTGTCAAGAAGAGAGAGACTGGGTAGTGGATTACATTTTCACAATCACAAAACTAGCAGAATTTAAAAAGTGTTGTGACAGTTGTAAACTCTTTAGAACAGGGAGTGTTTCTTGTTACTTGCCTGGACAGGATCTAGAAGAACACAACACTGCTCACAGCTACCTGCACCTGGTACTGCAAAACTTGAAGGCTTCACTATTCCTCTCCCCTGGCATCCTAACAGGAATTTCAGAGACTTTTGGCTAACATGTGCACTCTTCTTCTTCCCCCCCTTATGTCAGTCTTTTCAAGTTTATTTGCTGTTACCCAGGCAGTGATTCCTGCTGAGAACCACCACAGGTTCCTTCTGTGAACTTCCTGCTCACTTGCTCCTTTTCCTCTCAAATGCCTTCTTGTGCAGTGGAGTCGACAAAGAAGGTAAAAAGAGAATGAACAGGAAAGAAAAATTAAAAGAAATAAACCATATTCTGTCAATAACTCCTTGACTTCAACCAGCAGGAGAAGCTGCTTCAGGAGAAAGTCAAGTCAGCTTGAGCAACAGCTCCAACCATTTCTCAACCACAACATATCCTTTCAATTCAGAAACTACTTGTGAAATGAGTGTTCCCCATCCCTGAGCACTGAGCTCTCTTTTGAGTCTTTCAAGGATAGTGCTGCACTACAAACAAAAAAATGTATTTTTCTTATAAGAATTAGAATTCAGGAACGTGTTCGCACTCCAGAAAACAGATAAACTATTCCAATTAATGAGAAGTTTCTCTACGGGTAGTAGAGCTAATAAAGCTGCCTTCCTGCAGGTTTGGTCCATCACCCCATGTGCCTCTTCAGCCCCCCACAACAATTCCACACCCAACCTCTCTTCCTTTTGGCCAAGCAAAAGGCAGAACACATGGCAGTTGCTTTGGAGGTAGCACATTCCTGCTGAGCCTCAGGACATTTAGAAGTTATATTATTCCTGTCCTGCCTTTCCCTTGAAGGGAGCACAAGAGGGGCATAAGTCTGTCCTCTACCCACAGGCTAAGACAGTTTTGCAAAGCATTCATGTCTTGGCCTCCTTCAGAGTGTTACCTCACCACGTTTGACAGAAACACCATGGCAGGTTCCACCAGGGAAATGAGAGACAGCCTAAGCTCCAGGAGAATGGGACACTATCCAGCTGACTCCTGAGCTCCCTGCTGATACTCTAAAAGGCAGAAAGGAGCCAAGGGAGCCTGCTGAACTCTGAGCAGAGAAGTGTAATAATTCAAAGCACAGGGAGAAGACTGATATTGGTGATCCCATTTCCCAGACAAATAAGGAGTGAAAAGTTTGTGTAAAGGGTGAACCCGGTACTGATCTCAAAGCGGCCTGACAGCCCCTTCCACTCAGCCCAGCGAGACGCCTGAGAAACACTTCAAGTAACTCCTGGTAAGGGGGACACTCGTGTCACGGAGGTCGGGGCTGTTCAGCTCCCAGCAGCAACACCTCTCAGCTGAATGGAGCCCCGAGACCGCCGCAGCAGCGAGCTCTGGGGCCGACCCGCTTTCGCTCTGCCCAGCGCCAACAACGCCCTCCCTCAAGAGAGCGTCCCCAGGCCGGGGGCTCCTCTCCTCACCGGCCGGTCCGCACCGCGTCGCTGGCTCTGGGCTCTGCGGGGAGCGAGGCAGAGCCGAGCGGGACCCCCCGGCCCTGCGAGGGTCGGAAGGCGCTGCCGGGCGCCCCAAGGCGAAGAGGTCCCGGCCGCGCTCCGAGCGCTGACAACCGGCGGGGCGGCGGCGCAACGGCCGAGGGGCTCCTGCGGCCCGGCCCGAGACAAGGCCCCGCCCGGCCTGGCC
>VZTT01008628.1:14034-28960 GCA_013400855.1 Buphagus erythrorhynchus | reverse complement strand
GGCGGGGCCGGGGCGGGCAGCGCGGCCCGGGGCTCCCCCGCCGCCCTCCATCCGCCACCGGCACCGGCAGGCTGGGGACAGCTGCCCTGCGCGCAGCCCTGCGGGCAGCCCTGCACACGCCGGCTCCCGCCAAACGAGAGCAGGCTGCACACACAGCACAGCGCGGAACCTGAGCACAGCTTCAGGCACAAACTCCCGGAGAGCGGCACGGCACCCACCCTCTGCGTTTGCTGGGAAGAAACAGGTGTCGTGTTCGGCTTTGAGAGGGCACGGAGACTGACTACAGCTACCATCGCTGTTGTCATCCTCCTGTATTATGTGGGGAATTTGCATTGGTAAAATACAGCAGGTGAGAACGAAGCTGTCAATGTTAATAACAGAGCCAGAAGGCTCTGTTACGAAAGCTGCTAAGAAGGAGAGGGAAAGGTGTATGGAGGAGGGCAGACCTGCCCTGCACTCACTGCTAAAATTGTCAGTTCGAGGTCCAGCTCTGCAGGCATTTCCCCACCAGACAGACACAGTCTACCCCCAGCAAGCACTATCACACACTCCACAGCCAACTCATAAAAATAATTTAAACTTTTAAGAAAATCTCTGTTTTATTGTGTAATGTAGCATTGAAACATCTGAACAAATCAATAACTGGGCTGTACAGGCTGCTGTTCTTTCATTTCTTTGGGTTATAGAGCATCTTGTCAGTACATAAACAACAACCTTTTGCATTATAAATTCTTTCCGAGGCATGCTGGTACAACACAAATTTCTCTTATCAAATGCAGCTAAGTCTAACTTCCAAACATCATGCACAAGAAACTCATCTAGTGACAATGTAAACTCAGCAGAAGGGCAGGTCACAAGTCTTGCTTGCTCACGCTCTGCAGTGCTGCAGGTTTGTGTATGATATTTGGAATGTTCTGTGAGTGTGAATAATACCAGTTAAGAGGAGAGGAGGAAAACGGGAAAAAAAAAAAAAAAAAGAAAGAAAAAAAAAATAAAAGAAAAAAAAAAGCCCGGGTGCCTCGGGATGGGCAGCTCAGCCGAAGTTGTGCAGTGCTAGCCTGAACATGTCATTGGTGCAAACCCAGGCATCGTTGATGTTCTTTAATAGAAATATCTGGTGGAATCCCATGATAGGATCTTCATCAGCCTGTAGAAAGAGAGGGAGGGGGAAAGGTTCAAAACATTCATTTTTTGAGAAACTTATTCCAAAACTCATGATGAGACAACTTCAAGCTAACATTAACAGTGACATTACATGCTGTAAGATGTGTAGTACCCCAGGAGACACCAATACCACCAGAAGGTCTGTTCTGAGGGGCTTTGCAGACAAACATCCTGGGCCCAGAGACATGGAAATCCTGCAATGGCATCTGAAGTTGGGGTTTTGTGGAAGACTTGCTGACATGTCACTCACCACATTGATGGAACATGCCTGCCTCAGTGTTGAATCACAAATCCCTTGCCCAGGAATCAAGGTTAAAAGGAAGTGGTTCAATTTTTAGCTGCTGAACTTTGGGTTGATGGCAGAAGAGAGCTTCTGTAGAGGTTGGTATGATCCAGGTGATCTGGACTTTGAAAGCCTTGCCAGAGCAGGTGCAGCTGGCCAGAAACACAGTACTACTTCCCATTTCCACTGTCCAGCAACAGCTGGACAACAGAGCATTCCCTACAGCTGTGACAACGTGTTCTAAGCACAGGGAAAGGCTGCAGCAGTGCCTCCACTCTTGCCTCTGACAGTATGGCTGGGTATTTACAATATTACTACAAAAGTTGAAAATAGTATTAGAGGGAGACTAGTACTCCCACCCAATGTTTATTTACCCATCTTCTCAGAGACATTGTGCAAGAATTAAATCCTCAAAATAACATAAATGATTCCCAAATCAATCAGCTGGAAATCACAAAACAGGATTTAATCTGAACAGCACAAAGGACCCACTACAAAACAATTTTCTGACGGTGGCTGTAATGTCTTTAATTCAGCATTTTTGGAGGATTTTAAGCTTTATTTTTTCAACACATGACTATTCAGCTTCAGAAAAGAGGGGAATTTATAAAAAAGCGCAGCAGCTAGAGCAGTTCATTAAAAAAGCTGTCAAAGCACTGAATGTTCACTGGCAATGCTCTGCTGCTGTTCACTGAGAGCAAGTGGAAAGTCTGAAGAGCAAAGCAGACTACAGAATAAACAAAAAAGAAACTTTACTTTAAAAAAGTAATATTCATGACTGTGAAACAAGTCAGCTTTCAGGATCAACTTGCAAAGGACATCAGTTATATCACAGAACAGCAAGTCTGCCAGAACACTGGTGGCATCAGGTACATGGAAAGGAAGCATCCAGATCCAAAAATCACTGCAGGGATTTCACAGTGATGACTGCCTAGGAAGTTAAGTGGTGTACATGAAGTGCAGTTTCAGTAAGTGTATGCTAATTCACAGGTAAACCAAAGTGGGCCCTAGATTGGCCCCTCATGAAAGTGATACTGAAATAATGATAGATATTTATTTATTAAACCAGCTGAGAGCTCTAAAGCTATCAAGGGAAGCACAGGGTTAGCAGTTGTTAGGGAAGAACAAAGAACCAAAACCCAGAAGTAAGCAAATGCATAAATAGGAAAAGAACACCCACGTATCAAATCCTGCATGCATTTCTTAAAAGTTAAAAAAATAAAATGCTACAATAGTCATAAAAGGACAAGAAGAATGATCCAGCTACAGGACAGTTTCCTACTGAAGAAAGTAAATTGAGTACAACTCTTCAGCTTGCAAAAACATGAGAATGGGGAGGGCAAGACAAATTACTATAAAACCACCAAGAACAAAGTGAATGAGGAAACTAACTATAGCCAGAAATAAGAAGGCAACAAGTAAGGCCAGGAATACGAGCAAGTCAGTGTTTAACACATGACTGAATGAGAGAAAAATCCACAAAGCAAGACAAGTGCCATCAGTCACTGTCCAGCAGACAAACAGGGCAGCTTGTCCCTCAAGACACACCTGCTTTGCACAAGGCAGAGGCTCCTTAGGAACAAGCCCAGTGTGAACATAAGCAATTCTGCTGGGTTAGACCAGCTGTCCATCTTGTGCATTAGCACATATGACAGCAGTCATGGCAATTATTTCAAAGGAAGTATTATCCCTACTACACTTGCTCAGAAGACAGGCTCACATATCTGTGCTGTAGAGGTGGCCTGTGCACTGAAGCTGTGTGTCTGTGCCTTTTCCAGCTTCTCTTTCTCCATCCCAGGAGAGCATCACCACTGCTTGGGAGTTGGCAGGTTCTCAACTCTCAGTTGCCCTCCTTGTTGCAGATCACTGAGGCACCTATTACGAGTTGCATAAATACTTTTCACACCAAATTTGAGCTTGTCATTACTGACATGAGTACGCTTTAAAATATACCTCTGGAAAAAAAATACCATCACCAAACAAGCTTTAGTGTAGTTCTCCTTGATTTCTGATAAGGCTAGGTAGGCTTTGATAAGAGCACTGCAGCTCTTGATGCTTTGGCTTAAGAAAGGAGGAAATTCTCCTTAAGAAATTCAGGGATGGACACATGAAGAAAGACTAAAAGGGAATTCTTCCCAAAACACTTGGTGTGGTACAGACAGCAAACTCCCACAATGAAGTCACACATTATTATTGTCTTTATTCCTTTCATGTTATCCCTTCATAGCACAAAGGAACAGTATAACTTAAAAACAAGGAAAATCCTAGACTATATTCAAGGTGAAGTATATACTTTATAGTCCATTCCCAAATTTTGACTATGTAATATTAGCACATAGCAAAGGCTCATAGTTCAGTGACTCAAGATGCCCCAGAAAACACAGACTAATCCTATCCCATTTTAGTTTAGATCTTCATCCAGCTCAGATAACACCACTGAAACTCTCTAGCCTTACTTTTCACTCCAAATTCAGGCATGTCCAATTCAGGATTGCATCCCAGGTGTGAGCCCAGGCTTGAAACACAAGGGGCTTTAGTCTTCCTGTAAAACTTTCCTTTGTGCAGTTCAAATTCTTTCATGACATCATTGAATTAAAACAAATATTAAAGAAGTCCCAGAATCAGACTGGAAGAATCCTCTGATTTCCGGGCTAGCCTTTTGCTCAGCATGAGTACAGACTACAGCAGCTCTGCATCACAGAACCACAGAACAGGCTGGGTTGGTCCACAGAAGGGACCTTTAGAAATCATCTAATCCAATCCTCCTGTCCTGGGCAGGGACATCTTTCAGTGCATCAGCCACGGCTTTGTCTAGCAGTCGTCAAATTCTCATAGAACAGATATCTCACAAGGTGTCCAGGCACCACTTCCCAGGGTTTCAGTCTTCACATGAAAATCTTCCCTTGTGTCCCATCTGTACCTTCCAAGTTATGGTTTCTAGCCACTGTCCCTTGTTACACTGTCTGGCACCACTGAGAAGAGTTTGCTTTCAGGTTGTTGGAAGTACTCAGTTACTTTACACTGACATTTTAATCAGGTTGCCCTTAGCCACCTCCTCTCCCAGTTCCATAAGCTCTTGATCGCCCACAATCTTGGCAGCTTTTTGACCTTTCCGTTTTTCTACATCCTTTCTGACCTGGAGGCTCAAAAGGAAGTCCTCAGCTCACAGAGCAGTGAGTCATGTCAGAGTTTGAGATGCAACACTGCTTTGCATTTCAGGTTTACCTACACAGCTTTCCTCCTCTTGCCTGGTCAGAGAGGGTTTTACTTCTTCACCAGCACCCCCAGCAATTATTGATTGAACTGCAGGGTTGCAACAAACCCTTACCTCAAAGGAAAGGCTAATTACTTGAGACGACAGGTCCTTTCACATGTTAAGCCTTATTTAACAGGCTTTAAGCAATGCTTTAAGTGTTCAGCATGCATCACAAAAATATCCAGTGATTTTAATTGCAAATTTCCTTTTCCTTTTAGGACTAGGAAACACTGCATAACAATTAGTTATTCACAATTAATTCTGCATCAATCACTTCAAAAATCACACTCTGGGGAGAGCCACAGATCTGCCACATGGCTCTGAGAACACACAAACCACAGCCATGCTTCTCAGCGAGCTCAAGGGACAGAAGGGCAAGAAGAGAGCACTCCTTACTCAACCAGGACAGCGAGGACTGGAAGACAGGTAAGGCAGAGGGTTAAACGTTGTGGAGGGCTAGCCTGAAGACTTCGTTGGTGCATACCCAGGCACCTTGAAAATTTTTCAACAAAAAGGTTTGGTGGAAGCCTAGAACTTGGTCATCATCTGCCTGAGCATGACAGGAGAAATACGTTAGTAGGTGAAGCACACTGAAGATACTGGGTGACATTCTGCATGAACATTGGCAAAGCAGGGTCACACCAAAAGGAATTCACTCCTAAAGCCATCAACTGATGCTTACTCTTCCTAGTTGAAGCAAGCAAGCAGCACTCAGACAATGAACAACAATAAAAACCAATATGCTTAGAATAAGGGGATGTATATTTATTATACCTCTACAAAAGGATAACCCCACCCAAACATTAATACCTATCAGCATCCATTAAAGAGGACCTTTGAAAGCAATTACTGCACTGCTTTAACCAGCAGGTTAGATCCCTGCTAGTGACATTGATCTGCTTAGATGCTCTGTTACTCTGCAGCATCTTCTCAAAGAAGCTGTTGTGCCCAGGCCCCTCAGTGCAGGTGATTATTCTGCTGCAAAAGGGGTTTTCTTTAAAATTTACTTATAGCTCATACTGATATATTAACACGCTACTGGTGGTCTTGGAAGTGCCCTTCTCCTTGTGCAAAATTCCTTTACAGCTCTCCTCAAAAACAACATATGCAGGCTAGGCAGCCACACCACTAAGAAGGCAGCTTTAAATAACAGTGAGTATGCAGCTCCACGTTTGCCTGTTACAGTGTTCCCTGCTCAACTGGAGCTACATGTGAGCCACTTGTTAAAATACACCACCTGCACCCAGTTGTTCTCAGTTACTGTATTGTACACAGAGCAGTACTGAGATGCAGTAAAATGGCTGTGAACATGTGTGAATTGGCATGAGAAAAAGCATTCACTACATGTGACAGCCAGGTTCATTCATGCCACAGACTGTTCCTGATATTTCACTTGTCCACCTCTATAAATATCACACAGGGCAGAAGTGTGAAGTTAAAGTTTTAAGTTGACTTTCTGGACACTTGCTCTGTGAGAAGCAGCATTCCTAGGGATTAAGACGTGATTTTTAAAACTAAGGTTTGAGACACATAAATGTGAAGAGTGGAAAAACATTTCTTCTCCTACTAAAAATTCACAAGCAAGTTGGATTTGATCATGACAGTAGGCATACTTTAACCCAGTATGTTCTCTCCAAATATGTGGATGCTCAAACACATGATCTGCAAATTATACTGAGTAATTTCTAGCTGAAATTACTCAGAGGTTAAAAAAAATACATCAGAAAACACTACTCTAAGTCATGGTATTTATGGAAAGCTCCCAGACTGCATTTACAATCCCTCCATATTAATGAATTATGGTTTGAGAAAACTCAATAGCTTTACAGAATCATTTAGAATTTGGTATCTTGCCACAGGATCCAAGACAATCACTGTTGCAAGCTGCAATTTGCTTGATAATTATGCAATAACCTTTAAAAAGACTGTGCAAAACCAGGTGCAGATGTGACTGGCCTGAGACATTGAGTCAAAAGTTCTTGATCACATCACAGAATTTTGTGCACACCCAAGAGCAAGGCTGAGGAGATCAGCATGTCTGTCCTGTACTTCAGTGCTTTCCATGGTCACATGTGGCTGCTTTTCCAGAGTGTGTGCAGGTGGGACTGAGCAACAAAAAAGCTGGAATCCAACTTGCAGCTAGGAAGCAGGAACAACTCTAACAAGAGCCAAAGCTGCCTATGTTAGGTTTAGCAGTGGATGCATTACACTGGGCACTGCTCTTCTCAGCTGCCCAGCCCAAAACAAAGAGAACAGCTCAGCAAGCAGGTTCCAACATCCAGTCCTATGTCTGCTTAGTAAAGAGTACAGTGTCAGTGGAAGTTCGAATGCTTTGATACTAGAGGTGCCATTGAGTTTGCAGGAAAAGGAAATCTAAACAGGTATTTTAAAACGAACTGGGTGCAGGTAACTCTAAAGACTGGATTGCATTAGAGGCCTGACTTCACAGCATGGCTGCACCAAACGAACTCTGATAACTTTGACTACTGCTACGTAATTTCACATTTTTAAAACTAACACCACCCACTGTGAGCAAGTTCTGCCTGCAGCTGACTTTACATACAGAGTATTTTTTGCAAATTCCAGGATAATGTTTTTCATTCATAAGCAGCTTCATTAATTTACAAGTATGTGGCCCTGGTATATTGGCAGACTGGGTAAGTTTACACAGTTCACCAGTATCACTCACATAGCAAAATGGTACTAAGCCTGAAAAATAATCTGATTCTTCACAAGAAGCAGCTGTTTCAACAATAAGTGTTTGATCTCAGAGGCAACATTCTCATTGCTGAATCAGTTTTGATTACAGAGGTACTGGACTGTACTAACACCAGGATTGCATTCTTCTGTCCTGCGACAGTAAAGAAAAAGTATGGACTCACTGAAGGGTGATCAGTTAACAAAATGAAGTCTGCTAAACCAGAGCTCAATGCAAACATTACATCAAGGACGATGTTAAACTAGATGTGCTTAAATTGTCCAAGAACACTGTGACAATGCTTTTAAATGCAACAGAGGACACCAAAACCTGACTGCATCAGGGTAAGGGAAATACTGATGCCTCTAGAACCCACATGATATTTGTCTGCACAGTAAAATCCACAATACTTTGTTTGGCAGAACATGACTCAAATTACAGGTGGTTTACCTAGCTCTAGATATCTGAAGGAAGGAGCATTTCTTGACAGTCTTGAACAGCAGAGGAACAATATCCCAATGCAAGCTTACCCCTGTTCCTTCCCCACCCATGACACCCAATACATTTAAATGTATTCAGAGATCAGATGATTTAGAATCCTGCAAAAGGATTCTAAAGACATAAGCACCCATTAACCTGCAATGGAAAGTTTACCTTAAGCTGTCCCACTACCATACTGAGTATACAACTATCAGGTGTAGGTTGGTGGTCTTGTGCTGTGATGCTGTGTTGTATTTTTTGGAAAGGGAGGCTCTGCAATGAAAAGAAATCAAAGTAAGGAAATGTACAGTAATTGAATTATTAAACTTACAAAACAAAGATTGAGCAAATCCTACATTATGAAGTGTTAGACTACTGTGGCAGTACTGCACAGAGAATTGTTGCAAATGAGGGCACTACTCATGCAGGGTAAATTTTAACAGGTGTGTTTTTCAAACACCAAAAGAGGAAATAATGTCACCATACATGGTAAATAGCACCTCTTCCTACTCTAATTGCACTGCCTGAAGGGCTTCAGATCATCTGTAAGCTCAAAGTTCTTATGGTGAAGGAACCAACCTCTGCTCTGAACTGTGTTAAGAGATTCTATCATCTAGTACTTGAGGTTCACCAGACAACTCCGAATTTGCTTCTTTGTTAAAGTGGCTATGAATGGAAAGGAAAAGTGGAAGAAATCTTCAAGACTTAAAATCCACATATCCACCCTTCCCCTTTTTAATTCCCTTGACACTCAGGTAGCCAGTGTATGTCTGGAGGTATGTGTGCAAGGAACACACCTTGAGAAACACCAAGGATTGGAGAGTAATTACTGTCTTTCAACTTAGACCACATTCACATTCCAAGATGGACAATTCCAAGCAGTTAATGTGAAATATCTCGGAAATGCAATTTTGGGACTGTTCTCCCAAAAGCTGCATTACTGCTAGGTGCTTTAGTGGCAGTTCAGCATGGATGGAGCTCTGGGTGACCGTGTGGCAGATACTCAAAGTCCAGGAACTGCACAGGATGGCAGCACGTGGCTATTCAAACCTCAGGTGGCACTTGGATGCCTTTGCTGCATTTCCCTGACTTGGAAACAGGTTGAAACAGATCCAAATGCACACTTCAACAAGTTCTGCATTTCCCTCTACTGGAAGGAGCCTCAAAGACTTCCTAGAAGGCCTAAGTAGAGACACAAGTCCTGCGGTAACAGATATGAAGTACAGTCTTGGCTCTACAAGCCTGATGCTCAAGGAAGAATTCCAGGAAGCTAAATCCTTAGATAATAGAGAACACAGAAACTGTGAAAGGATCAGGACCTGAGGAAGCAAATGAAGTGTAGTGAGCAGCCCTCTAATTAGAAGGACACAATTCAAGAACACAGCCTGCAGTGTTTCCTCTTGGCTGGGAGTGCAATCCCAACCAACTCGGAAGTGCAAAGTGAACTGACTGCTTTGTAGCATGGAATAGACATTTAGTAACAACACAAATCCAGAGCCTTCTTTTCTGAATGACCAGCAGACTGTTTCCCAGGGTCACCATCCAGAACTTGAATGTGCAAAATGCCCACACAGCCTGCAAAAGCATAGGCTGGGAAGCTCCTTTGACAAAAGGGTACTCCAAAGCCTAGTCCCACCTCAGCACAAGAGCTTCTTGTTGAACAAGCCCTGCAAAAAGATTCTCTTGAAAAGGCAGAGGGATGAAGGGGAATGAATGCAATTGTGTCCAGGGAGGAATGAAAGGCTTGGAATCAAGAGCTCTGCAAAATGGTGACAAGGAACCAAAGACAAAGCTGGGTAAGACAGTGGCTATTTCAAGTACCTGATTCCACAGGACAAGAGGAAGTGGCCTAAAGCTGCGTCAGAGGAGGTTCAGGTTGGACATCAAGAAGAATTTCTTGACTGAAAAGGTTAAGCATTGGAATGGGCTGCCCAGGGAAGTGGTGGAGTCAGCATCCCTGGAAGTGTTCAAGAAACAACTGGACATGGCACTTAGTGCTATGGTTTAGTTAACAAGGTGGTGTTCAGTCAAAGGCTGGACTCAATCTTGGACATCTTTTCCAACCTTAGAGATTTTATGATAGTCCTCTTCAGAGGAAAAGACCCCAAATAGCTGCCCAGCCTAGTGAGCTACTCATGTGATACACTGGGAGAAATCCCACTGGAAAGAGTAGGAGTGTAGGTGACAGAAAAGATCAGATTTTTAGGATAGGCAGAGCCTACCTCAAAAGGATAGCTGCTTACAGACAACCATCTGTACTGGAGTGAAGGATTTAGTGGTATGAAAAGTACAATAAAAGTGTCCAAAAAGCATGGAGCCACATAACAAGCAAGGTTTTTACCATCCTCTGACATTAGAAATGATCTTTCACTATGAAATGGTCTTTCACTATGAAAACTATGGAATCTCCTTGAAGTCAGGTAAGAGAAATTAGGCAAGAATAAAGCTGAGTAGCATAAACTCACTGCTGGAAACAAGAATGCCTGTCTCAGCTTCCTTCTTGGTCCAGTATACTCACAGAACTACTTAATTTTTATCTCAAATATTCAGTGTAAATCAGGCTGCCCCTAATTAGCACAGGCACTCTATGTGAAACAAGTCCAGCACCAATTAGGACAGAAGGAACAAGTGTCAACTCCCACGCTGTAATAAGGTATAGATGTGCCAGGCCTGCAGAGCAATGCCCATACAACCTTGCCCTACCATATTAGCAGACTGAAAGGGTGCCATACTATTTCTGTCACACAGCAAAGAAATTGATCTAAAAGAAAATGCCACCTCTTTGTGCTTACATCAGTTCACCAGCCAGGCACTGAAGGATGCAAGATTGCAGAAGTGCAAAAGAACCTCAGTGTCAAACTTTCAGGGATGTGCTGAACTGACTAAGCAGCTCCAGAAGCAGAGTAGGTGAGCACATGAAGCTGACACAGCAAAGGGAGCCCGGGCAGCTCAGTGCTGACAGAGGAATGCTGAACAACATTAGAGTCACTGTAAGCTGATACAGCCCATAATGAGCCACGGCGGTGGAAGGGCACAGAGTAACTTCAGTGCATTTCCTCCTTACTTTAAGCAGATGAATACAAGCCAGAAAAAAATCCCCTAAAGCAGAGTAGTGTGTCTTCACTCACCAATTATAACTGCAGCAGGCACATAAATCCACAAAGTCCACCTTGCACCAGAGACAGGGAAGGTAAAGATGAGCTATGTCACAGTGGGAAAGGGGCTGGATCTGCACTGGGCTGAATCCAAGGCAGCAATCAGACACTGTGGCCAAGCAAATGCTTGGCTGGTTGGGTATCTAAGTGGCTGCAAGCCCAAAAGTCTAAAGAACACTGAGTACACAAACAAGCAACCCTGGAGCTTGGGAATCTCCTCACCTACAAGCAAGCAGTTGCTGCTGCTTCTGAGATGTGCAGCCTTCTCAAAGGAACACAGGTACTGAAGCACAGACCTGAGGGCAAACCTCAGTCTTTACAGTTCAAGATGCCTTCAATGAAAGAAGCAATTCCAAAACACAGGAGCAGTAGTGGTGCAATAAGCCAAGTGTCAAGTTACAAATATTTTTCTTCTCAATGAGTAATAAAAATGTCTGAAATACCATACTCAAAGCAGACTGTGTGATGACCAAAAAGCACGTCCTCTGCATATCTTGCAAGAGAAACAAACTTTCTAGTCTCATGACAGCTTGCAAGTACCCCCAGTTTNCCAGTGTCCTCTCACTTGCTGAGGAGGAAATACATGTTTCAAAGTCCTGAACCATACCTGCTCATATCTGAACTGCTGACAAATCTGCATTGAGGATAAGTCAGCTTCTCCACTATAGAACTTATTTGCAGTTTATGTATCAGAAAACAAGTTGTTCCTTGCTGTAATGTGTCTAGCCTTTATCACAGACAGATCCAAGTAACAGGTTTGCTATTGCTTCTTCCTTGGTATGCCTTAAAAGAGCAAAGGCACCTTTCACTCCTCTAGATCAGAGGCAGCTTATGCATTAGACCTTTTAAAAAAAACAAATCAATAATGTCAAATACAATTGCAGTCACAAAATAACCTTGCAAGCTATGGAGTCAATTAACATTCCACCATTAGAGCTGTCAGTGGAGTAACCCACTACACAGCAGTAACTCATAACATTTCTTGCAGACCTAAGCTGGAAGCACAAGTTCAAGATTTTTGAACTGCTTAAGTCTAACTCAGATTTTCAGAACCAATTATCTGCTAGTCTTCATAACTGTTTCCCAAAACATTCATTAAAGATTACAGACTTACAGTGAGTTTTTCAACAATGGCTGCTTTGCCCTGGAACTGCTGTCCTTCCCACGTAAGGCATGATGCATCAATCTGAGGGAAAAAGAAAAATGTCATCAACTTAGGTAACCCTTAAGCAATGCTGATGAGACTTTGTTTATTTAGCATAAATCCTCAGAATCCAGCTTTGAAAAGGGACATAGAAAGAAACCAGCAAAATCAATTGAAGAAGTTTGGAACAATCAACTATAAATTAAGTAGACCACATTTCATTATCATAAGTCTACCAGCAAAAAGAGCTCCTGCCTTTAGATAAAAGTTAGATTTCAGAAGAAAATCTAAAGGATAAAATAAAAAAAAAATTATACAGACACAAAATCAAGCATGTAGGAAAATATGTGAAGAAAACTGACAACATGGGTTATACCACCAGGGTATTGCTCCAACTCACCTAACTCAAGCAATTCAAAAGTGACAAGCCAGATCCCTACCTGGAATAGGTGACAAAAGTCTTAACTGACTTGGATTACACCACTAAAGATAAACAGAATCTTGTGGTGGAAGTAGTGATACAGGAATACAAACCAAATCTAAGAGCTCCCTGCTGCATTCCTGCATGCTATAAAATTTGTTTGCTCCCCCAGGGTCTTTGAAGGGAAAAAGCTCATCATTAAAAGCCCACTTCTACAGAATCTCCATAAATTTAGACAAATTGTGACCTTGGTACACTTCAGCCACACAAAACAAGATAGTCCCATTCTCCACAGTTCAGGAACTCCACAAAACAACACACATCAGTGACCTGCATAATAGTTTTCCCAATTACATGTGCACAGGACTCTACATTGAATGATGGAAAGCAGAAAGACCCTGAGGGTGAAAAAAAGCCAGGAGGTCACTGTGTGGAAGGTCCTATCTCCAGGAATTTAAATTAGTTTGTGCTTACCACCATTTTGAGGACTGAATGTATTTTGGTAATAAGATACAAACTACTAAGAGTCTCCATACTTAGAGCTATGGTTAAAACACAAACTGCTTGGTTTTCTTCCTCTCTAGGCTCTGTAAACAGTTTCCTGGGCAAAGTAAACCAACAATCGGGGAAGTAGCAAGTACACAATAATCCCAAGAGCAAAGGGTATCAGTGCTGCTGGATATTGCTACGGTATAAGGAGGGGTGTCAGAGTGTGTTGAACCATTTAAATCCTCAAGAGCTTGCTGAAACTTCACACAGCTCATCTAGCAGATGAAAAACCAGCCAGAAAAACAGGATATGTTGCTGGAAGACTTGTCAGCCTTGAATGTCTTGCTGCAACTCCTCAGCCACCCAGCAGCATTCTTCACCATCAGCAATCAACTCCACACACACAGCACTTTGCATGCTCTGGAGGAATCTTCCCTCAAAACTAAAAGCTAATGTTCCTTTGGTTTGTTAGTTACAGTTTTTTAATTCTGGCATTCAAGTCTACTTCAAATAAGAAGCAAAAATAAAAAACTAATGTTTGAGGAAATTTCAACTAAATTTACATTCATTTAACATGTTATTCTACATGTTTAAACTGGATTTAAATCTATTTTAATGTTCAGAGGATTAATATAGCATGAGGTCCAAGAAACACCTGCAAGAACTGCTAAACACAGGGTAGAACTTAAATTACATCCCACTTCAAGAGGGATCCAAGCAAATTCATGCCTGTAAATTAATGACAAACTAAGAATAGAATGTTTGCTTTTACAGAGCAATTCATCACAGGATTCTCATCAAACCCCTCAAAAAAAAAATCACTGCCTATAGCTAAACAGGGCTTTTGTGAGTCTGACTGCCTGTAAGGCAAACAAAGCTCAAAGCAGAAGTGAAACAGGAAACAAAAGCAATAAATAAAAGTGAGTGTGATTGCACTGACTGGCATTCTGGAGTCAGGATAAAGCCCACAATCCCACCCTGTGTATTCTCATACATCAAAACAGGGAATCCCAGACACATAATGGGACAGAACCCCAACTCTTTCTGTAGATACTTACATATATTGCTCCTAACTGAGTCCTGTCTGCATCAAAAAGCTGGTAGTAATGTTGTACAAAGCTGGATCCAATCTGCTCCCAGATAGGCTTGTCTCCCATTCTGAATCCTCAACCAGAGCCAGTGACTATAAACAAACAAACAAACAAACAAAATCATCAGAAAGATCACAGGAGTAAGTGTAACACTTGGCTTGAGTATTAGCATCGAGAAACACAGATCTTCTCAACTGGCCTGAATTTTTCCTTGGGATAAGTAGGACAAACTCACCTCTGTATCCTAGACTTGTAAATAAAAGTGTTGGATACTGAATGGTTTAATTTCTAATTATAGATTCGGTTTGTAGTGCTATTTCAGTGTGAGGTCACATCTCATGTACAAAAGTGGAGAACAAGAACAAAACCAAGTGTTACCACCCTGTCTTCAGATATTTCAGAAGTTACACCATCTGAACAAGCAGGCAAGTGCTCCCTGTTTCAACTTGATCTCATTTACTGTAAACAACTGACCTGTTAACATGGATTGTCTGCAAGTGGCTTACACCAACTGATTCATGTATTTAGCTCCTCAGATATTTCACCATCCACAGGCCATTCTAAGACTGTCCTGTCAATGGCACATAACAAGAATTAATTCACTAGCTCATTGTTTAACACAAGCTTACTGCCTATCCTCTTCAATGAGGCTGAAGTAGACTTGATGTTTATCTTTGAACCAGTAATAACTTCAAGATATAAACCATGATTTTTCATAGTGGTGAGAATGTGCAGTTCCTAGTGA
>VZTT01008627.1:47994-58735 GCA_013400855.1 Buphagus erythrorhynchus | reverse complement strand
ACAAACGACTGAGAAGAAAGCACTCGTGGCCAGCTTGGCCTCCACCTTCAGGGCAAGGAAGCAATTTGCTTTTCTGCTCTCAAATACATTACCTTGACCCAACTCCTGTTACAACAACTCTTTTTTGCCATTGTGGAAAACATATTACAGCATTAAATGATCCTTCTTATTTGGGATGATTCTGTAGGAAAGTATAAATCTCACCACGAGCACTAATACTACATGGAATTTTCTGTATCCAAAAATGCTGTCTTTTCCTTTGCACAGCTCTTATCAGCCTTTATATTTTTCATATCAAGGATTATCTCAGCCCTTTGTATTTTTATGGAGCAACATTGCATTGAAACAAGGATCACATAGACCTACAACATTCTTTCTCTTCTGTGCCATTACTATATTGCACCAAACACCTGCACAAAGTTCTGGACCTTTCAAAAAGTATTTCAGCAACTTAAACAACTGGGATCTTGTTTACAAGACCAGATAAGTAGTTGACAATAGTTCTCAAGACCTTTTAAAGCACAATGAATGGGATTTTAACAGGCTGAGCATTTCCTGCACACCAGAAGCACTGTAAATATTATAAAGCACTAAATGGTGCTTGGGCTGCACAAAGAGTAAAATTTAAATCCTCAGGCCAGAGGTCCCTGGTGCTCCTTACAGATGCTTTCCAACTTTGCTACTGTTTAGAGAAGTATAACTCAACTGTAGAGCACTAACATTAACATCCATTCAGATTTTCTTCTCTGATCTTTCTTTGTTTAAAGACTGTATGACCTCCACAGTCTAGCATGCTGTATGTCAAGGACTACATTTTAACCCAAATGTGGAAACTCTCTCTTTTCCAAAAATCTCCAAAATATTGCAGGAAAATACAGTGGGGTCTCCTTGAGGGCAGCAATTTTCCTTAAGCTAGAGGTTGACAAGTCTCTACAGTGAGAGGCAAAAGTAAACTGATAAGTTCTATCCAAAGAGTCACTGCACTGTGGTTAAGACTTTCCTTTTTTCTCTGTGGATAAAGCAGACAAACGGATGCACTGGCAGGCTACAAAGCTTTAAGGCAGCAAGCCACTGGAACAAGGAGAAAAGGCTCTGCCTCAGACTTCCTAGAGCAAGAAGGAACACTCCAAGCTACTGCAGTGCTTTCCACAGCATGTCACGAGTGAGTTGAAATCATTGCTGGAAGCCAGGCCACTGCCATCGACTTGGCAATTACTCCGTGTCCCAGCGTGGCCGCCGGCATCGACAAACAGGAGCTGAAACTGGCTCTGGGCTTTTCTATCTATTGGGCTTTGTTAATTGCATTTCTACTTTCTTTATCACATTTGCTTCTAAACACTCAGCAGTGCAGAGGATGCTGACAGGGCAAGTAAGTTTTGTCCTAAGTTCACGCAAAGCTCTGCAAATGAGGCTCCAGGCTCGGTGCTGCATTATGCAGCTCCTCTGCCATGGAGGCAGGAAAACAAAGCAGTGCAGCTCTTGGCAACCATCCTGAGAATGCAGGAAAGAGAACAACAAATGCCTCCAGGGACACACTGATACATGGAGTTAACCAGCACCTGAGCAGCCCCACACCCGTGATCCTCCCAGTGCTGCAAGCAGCGCTGTGTTGCCTCAGTGCATTGCTCAGTGACATGGGGATTCATCTCCCCTAATCTGAGGTGCTTACAAAGTAGACACTGACACCTCAGTTAGTTATCCCTGTATAACCAGTGGAAGACAACTGGCACTTTTACTACAGCATGGATCATCCTGTCCGAAGAGGCACATCTAAAATAGGTCAGAGGAATCACAGCCTGGAAGCAATGATTTCTCTGGTTTTTATAAAGAACTCTGGATGAGAAGATGCCTTGAGAGGTGTAAGGGATTTTCAGACAATGAAGTCGAAAATGAAACTCAAGATGTCAAGCCTATTTATGTCAATAAATAAATTAGTCTATTTTCCATTCAGCTCAGAGTATGGAATGGCAAAAATCATATATGATCTTCTTTATCATGTTATCTCAGCTTGTCATTCTGCAATTTCTTTGTGACACATAAACACACCAGCCCAGAACACACCTGTCACAGAGCAGAGCACAGCTCACACTGTCAGCTCAGGGAAAAAGAAAAAAACTCCTTTCCATATCTCTCCTTTCCCACACTCCTGTTCATACATAGCTACAATAACTACCCATGTGTAAAAGAATATGGGAAAGCTGCTCTTACAGATCACAAAGCCTGACTGCCAAGAATAGAGTACATCTGTGACTACTTTGAGGTGGACGCATGCTTCTATTTCCCAACATTTATATCAAATATAAAGCGTTTCACAAAAGCACAGCTCCTGTCTTTTTAGCTGAAATTCAGTATATGAACCTCCCCTGCCCTACCTTTGGTGTGGTTGTTCCCACTTGTGCTGACCACGAGGTATTTTCTCACCTGCATAGCTGGACACAAGCACCTGAGCTGGCAGAGGCAGTGTCCCTCAGGAGCCACCAGGGCTCTGAAATTGTATTTCAATGTATATTGTTTCCTCTAAATTTGTTTCTACTGAACAGTGCATCACTTCCTAACTAGGCTGACACCTGAAGAGACTGTCCAATAAAGCCTCTTAGGGGGAGAATTCTATGCTATATCTTACACCACCAAGAGCATTACTGGGTATGTAGATGATGTTCTTTGATCCTATCAGTTAAAGAAGAGAATAAGGGGAAGAATGGCATTTCTAATAGAGCAGCAGGCCCCAGAACCATACTGGAATACTATATCCAGCATTGACTCAGATGATGATTCTGCTCTTCCCTCTAAATCTGATTGCTTAGTTTTGTAGTGATGGGCCAGGATGATTATTACAATTTTGGTGGAATTTTCTGCCATTTGGAAAGGGTTACATGTAATAATAGTGTTCTAATGAGATATAAATTTTTGCAAGTAGGTATGGGGAAAAATCAGGCTACAAGAGAATTGGGGCTTTTGTTTAAACAAGGAACATTGTACTCTGGGCAAGAGGAAATGTTGCCATTGTCCACTGGGACTTAAGGATCCTGCTGTGCTATTTGATTACCTCTGCCTCTCTCAGACCTGTTGATCATGAGTATAATGTACATACATGCAGGTGGCACCATAGGGACAAGAAGCACTTGCACTGGCTTACATGCAGTGACATGTAGATTTTGAAGAAGCTTTGTTTTAGAGAGGGAAAACTGACTCTCCACACTTTCTGTCATGATTCTTTCATTCATCCTCTTACTCCTAAACCCATTAGTCCTCAGAAGATTAAGTAACACAGCACAGGCACAAAGACTAAAGGATTGAGATGCATTATTTAGCTACGATTCAGTGCCTGAGCTCTGCTGTTTTCATATTCCTAGCCTGCAGCAGAAAACACCTCTAAATGCATTAGCTGAAATAAATGGGTTGAACTTAAGTTGTTCCTCCTTGTGTTTGTGAAACAGGAAAAGTACCACAGCTTAGCTGCTGTGAAATAACCAACAAGGGTTTGTGTCTGTGGGCACACAGATACACAGTGACTAGGTGAGAGATGCAGACACATATCCCTGCTGCCTGAGGTGCTGTGGTGGCTGTAACCTGCCTTGGTTCCCAAAACAGGACCAGTTTCAGTCAGCTAGAGCTTGAATATTAATCAATGTGTTCTGTTCAGGTGCTCATTTATTAAGCTTCTACTGAAGCCTAAAAGAAACAGTTTTGCCATGATTCAGATATACTTTACTACATCCAGGCCTTTTTCTGTGCCAGCACAGTTTTCTTTGATTGTATTCCTTGTGTCAAAGCTTTTGGAATGCCTTCCACCCAGCACAGGTGCCCTGAGCACTGCACCAGTGCAGCCCTCACAGAGTCAGGCAATAGATTTTTGGAGGGACTCGTTGCTCTCTAGCTCACCAGTTTCATAAGAGTCACATAAAAGTTAACATTTAATCTCTTAATAAAGCTGTCAGAGGTAAACAATGCTTTACTACTTTCTTCTTAAGGACACTAGAGACACCCTCTGAGGGAGAGATATAGATTTAAATGAAGTCATCTCTTAAACTACTCTCCATCTTCCATAAGAATAAATCTCCTTCAAAGGGCTCTGGCAATATGACTGCTTTGGGCATTGGGGCAGGAGGGAGGATGAGAAGGGGAGAACAAAACAAGATCATCCCCCCAAAACAAACAAGCTTTCATTTCTGACCTCAGACACTGAGAATACAAGATTCTCTGTATTGCTTCCAAGCACTTTCCTATCCTATCTGCCGTTCTGTTCCCAACCATGGTTGATTTTTGTTGCTTCAGAATAAGGCAGAAAAACAAACAGGATATAGCCAAGTACATGCTGGAGGGGAAAAAAAATCCTTTTAATGCCGTAGAAGACTAAGGTAGAAACAATGGAGTACAGAATCTCAGCCTGAGTCTCAACAGCTCTGTATAAGGTATTATACAAATGAAAAATGAGTTTAAAATAGTCCTGCTATTTTGATCAGACACAACAGTTTACAGGTCAGGGCATGGGTACTTATTTTGGTACACAAGACACAGGTGATTCAAAATCTGGCCAGTCCAACACCTGCTTCCCTTTCAAACCTGGATGAATTATTTCTTCCTGTGACAACTTCTAAAGCTTCAGCTTTTTAACATTTGCCTCTGGAGCCATCAGCTGTCTCTCCATGCTACTTCTTTGCTAAGCCATGAAATTCTCCTGAGCAACTGCCCAAACTGCACCTCCACCAATGCAGCAGAACACACACAGGCTGACAGACAGATGTGTGCAGGACACAGAAGACACAGTCTGACAGATGTGTGCAGGACACAGAGAACACACCCAGGCTGACAGACAGATGTGTGCAGGACACAGAGAACACACCCAGGCTGACAGACAGATGTGTGCAGGACAGAGAACACACCCAGGCTGACAGACAGATGTGTGCAGGACACACAGAACACACCCAGACTGACAGATGTGTGCAGGACACACAGAACACACCCAGACTGACAGACAGATGTATGCAGGACACACAGAACACACCCAGGCTGATACACAGATGTGTGCAGGACACAGAGAACGTGACACTGCCATGGGGGCCAGCAGGGAAAGTGCACAGCAGCTTCTGTCTGCACACATTAACATCCAAGTCACCCAGCCTCTTCTCCTGTGCCTTTGAGTCACCTCGATTGCTATGGATTACCATCCCTCAGGAGATTCAGGATGGCATTCCCATTATCCACTTAGGTACAAGCTTTTACTTTTCATCTACTTAAGCTGATCCTACCCACTACCATTACTTTGTGCTATGAATGCTGGAGTTGATAGACATCAACCTGCCATAGCTCTCTCTTCCAGGGCATGTGAAATCAGGAAGTGTTGCAACACTTAGCTCAGGGCTTATGAAACACTCTGAAATGGCAAAACCTAAGCTTTGAAACTGGTTGGCTATAACTTTGGTTCTTTGTTCTATTGTAGGTAAGCATTACTTGTTTCAGTTCTGAAATGTCAAAATTCTCCACAAAAGAAACACTTGCTGTCAATCTAAACCAGACTGGGAGAACCAGACACGTTCCTGTCACTCTGATATTTTGTCCAGTGAATGATAGGACTCCATTTCCACAGCTTTCCTACCCACGTGTGCAATGTGTCACTTAATGCAATAAAATTATAAAATGAGTCACAACAACAATAGTTTGCATTTAAACAAATGGCAGGTGTAATATCTACATTATTATCAAAATCTATTTTGTTAGAGACAGATCAAATTATTAACAGAGTACATAGAGTCAAAGACCATGAACCACAGTGCAAGACATTCTGCACTCAGTTCTATAATGTTATTTCAGTTTCAAGACAAGCCTAGTTTTAAAATGACCTACTAAGTGACACTACCCCATTAGGTTTTCCATAAAAATCACCTTATTACCTTAAAGTGCTGTTCACTTCCTAATGTCATAACTCCTAGACTGAATACCTCTCATGAAAAGAGAAAGTTATTCACTATTTCAAAATTTTCTCTATTATGGAAAAATTGATAAAGTTGATAAAGTCTTCATCATATGTACTAGAATGGCCTAAGGAGCTACAAAATAACAGCCAAACTTTTCTAGGCACAGTTTGAAAAGGCAGAAGGACTACAGCCTGAAAAATTTTAATTTAGAGAGAGAGAAAAAAAATAAAAAACATATTGGAGGGACACGTGCAATGCACTGAATGAAAAAACGCTCATCATTCAACAGCTTTTGGAAGCAGGGAGGGCACAAGGTGCTGGGGGAGGCATGGGATGAGAGCATGGCAGGAAAGCTGCAGAAATGGGGGGGGATCCTATAGAGAGCAATGAAGCTGTAGGAACACACGTGATGACCAGAGCCAAGGATGTACAAAATCCTCTGTGTAATCAGGTATTTACTGAGAGGGAGGAGGAATTTCTTCTTGGGGGAACATATCTCTTCCTCCTCCTTCCCTGAGGCTTTTATTGCCACACACAGGGTCGTGTTATGGATATCACTTTGGTCACTTGGGGCCAGCTGTTCCAGCTGTGTCTCCTTTCAGCTTGTCATGCACCTGCAGCCTCCTCACTGCTGGGACAGTGTGAGAATCAGAAAAGGCCTTGAGGCTGTAAAAGCACTGCCCAGATTTTACTAAGCTAATACATGTCTGTTAGCACTGCTTTCATCACTAATCCCAAACTCAGCACCACACAAGCCACTATGAAGAGAATTAACTGCACCTCAGCCAAAACCAGTACAAATGTCTCTGCAAGACAGCAGTGTCCATGTTGATCCCACAAACACTGGAAGAATGAATTGGCATGCTCAGGACTATTATCTGGTCATAGCCCAACACTGCATGCTAGTCCTACAGCCTGTTTGATATCATTAACAGGGAGAGGATGCAATCCCTCTTGTCCTCAGGGGTTTGCTTTGAAATCATAGACACTGTCACCAGCAAGGGTGGAAGCTACAGAGTATTTTACAGGATGGTTCCTGGGCTCTCTGTGTGTATTTATCTGTCAGTAGTACTACTAGTCATTAAAAAGTCTGTCCCCTTTTCAAGTGAAAAAATATTTAGTTTCTCTGGCTTATGACAGTCTTTGTAAAGAGCACGGCTATATTGATTCTTTCCTCAGTGTGTATACAAACTCATTTATAATGTTGTGACCTGAACTGTAGAGCACAAATTTAAAATGACCTGTACATATTACTTGGTAACATTTGGATTGCAAGTTAAATACTCCCTGATTAAACATGAATGCTTTTCCCTGGGAGTATGAGATACCTTATCAGAAAAGCCTTCTTATCAAATTCACCATCCTGGAGGCAGACACATTCTCTTGCAGTGCTGGGAGTTTATAATGATAAAATTAACAATGTTGTATTTCCCAGTGAAGTCAGCAGTAGTGCACTGCATCCTTCCATTAATCATTAGAGCCAGTTCTCATAACAGAGCCACTTGCTGGCCCTCAGGCACCTGCATCACTCCCCAAGCAATTCCAGTCCCCAGCAATAACTTATCGCAGAAGCCAGGGATCAAGATTAAAAACCCAGTGAATAATGGGAGACTGTGTGCACCTCTATTCCTCTGGTAGATACAAGCAAGCTAATAACCTCCTTAAAGGGGAAGCAAATCATTCCATATTTTTCACTTTATAGACAAGCCAGGAAAGACCTGTATCTACGTCTCAGTAAAATTTATTGTACTGTTTAAGTTACTTGTTTCTGCCTTGTGCAAGGCATCAGCATGCATAAAACATTGGTGGGGGAGGGCCCTCTGTGCAGCACTGCTCCAAGTACACTGCATTCTGCTTACAATAAAAACTGCAGGGGAAGGAAATGTTCATCTAAATCAGAAAATCAGAAATATTACCCATTTTGTAAAAGCATTTGGGCAAGCAGTATAATCAGAGGCCAGATTTCCAGTAGGCAAAAAATGGCTTGAATTGACATTTGTGCCATAGAGGTGATGAAAGAGTCCCTGAAAATGCATTTCAGCCATGGCTTCTCCCTCTCTCCTTAGTAGTCACAGGGCACAGCACTAAAATACTGAGAGTTCTGCTGCTGCTGCTGCCATCAGTGCCATTCTCTGGGAAACAGGCTGCTGGGTTGATGCAGCTCACAGCTTGCTAAGCATGCAAGGGAGACAGGCAGGTCTGGAAATACAAAAGGAACCTTCATGAGAACCTCACTTCAGTGTCTCTGCTGGGAGGACAAAATGCATGCATACACACACCTGTATATGTATGCAGGTAGGTATGGCTCTTTACAGAGAGGTTTTTGTCTCCTTCTGTTCAGCATCAAATATTTTTCATTATTGAGACCATGCTCAGAGGTTATTCCAGATATTCCTATTTTTACCTACAAACCATATGAAACGTAAATAATTATTATTGCATTTTTAATTCAAAGATTAATCTGGAAAATTAGTGCTACAGTACTTTGAAAGGAAGGAAAGGAAGTAGGGTCTGATCAAACAGACTGAGGCACTGTGCTGCTCTTTATTGTTCTCAAGAATTTCATATCAAGTTTTCACTTTTTTGGAGGTTACTACAAAGGGAGTGCTTAAATTCCTGAGATAAAACCAGTAATTACGATACTTAGAATAATTAATACTTCCTACAGATTTTGTATAAGGTGAGCAGAGAAAGAATTTCAAGTGTGGCATTGGAGAGAAGGAGAACACAAGAAATTTAAGGAAAGTAAATGTAGAACTACTGTGTCCAAAGTACCCAGTTTATACAGACAGCTCTTTGGCACAACTGTATAGGATGCCTCAGTCAAAAAAAATTTCAGACAACACTCTGACTTGAACCAGCCCAACACATCATTGCATGTTGGAGAATAATGTGTGAAGGAAACATGACTGAGACACAGTTGGGCTGATTTCATAATGAAAACCACACGGACACAGAGGAGAATTCTCTGTCACTTTAGATCCAATCTGCCATTTAGACTACATGAAATGTTAAGAAACTGCAAATTAATCTTTAGAAGCTGAAACATAGTACTAAAATTCTGGGAGAGAATGGAACATGAAAACCAAGCATGACCACAAAAATTTGTCAAGTGAGATTAATCATTGAGCCTGGTTATAAATTCTTAGTGTTCCACTGTTTTCCCAAGAGTTTTCATGAAACATTTATTTTTGATTGTCAGGTCTCAGGAATTCTGCCTGATTTTCCCATCTGCTAAGAATGTAAGTTCATCATGGTTATAAAAGCTTGATGCCCCCACAAAAGCTTCCCAAGCATGCAGTCAAACGAGATAAAGTCATTACAGCTTACTGATATATCTGTAAACCTACATAAAAATCACATTATGCTTAATGATTTAGAAATAAATAACAATGTATTAATGTAATGGATGCATTTCTGAATGCCTGCATCTCTGAATACCATGTGATATAGTGGTGTGTCAAATGATTCAAGCCAAGTGCCTCTTGCCATCACTTCAAGAGGTTATTGGAAACAGGGAGAGTGTTGCATTCTGATATGAGTTGAGATCAGTCCAAAACATGAAGTAAACAAAAAGAAGGATTACAGACACTTATTTCCACCCAAAAATCACATAAGAGGTCATTATTCTCTTTCAGTTTGTGCCCGGGGTGGGAAACACCTGGAAGAATTCAGAGTAATGATTTTTCCTGATTAACTACAACAACAACTCCTTTTCCATAAAAATTCAGTCTTTCCTGATTTGATCTTTATTTTGACAAAATAATTAAATCCCTAGTATCATAAATCAAGTTTCAGCAAAATATCTCTACTGACCCTACCTTGGAATCCTGTGATTCTTATTCATATTAGAGAAGGCTGTTGTAGAGGGAAGAATAAAGAATACTGCAAGGCATACAATTGCTGGGATTTTAAAATACACCCATGAATGCATGTCAATCACTTTACAAACATCAGACTGGTGTCAACTGGAGGCTTTAGAGACATCATGCTGTTAGCAGCTTCTCCTCAAGTTTTTGAAGGTGGGAGGATCAATGAGAGGATGCTTCAAAAGCTGGGTACAAGTGATGTACATACTACTGATGGGAACAGCAGAGGAGCTTTGGGCATATCATAAAGAAGAAAAAGTGACAGTCTCAGAAAAGAAATTCTACAGGATTATGCTTCAGAGAACACAGTCCACACATGGACGAAAAAAGCAGCATAGCAAACCATTTTAAAAGTTTGTGGGTTAGTCTGGTAACAAAGGCTTTTATTTATCAAAAAGAATTGGCTTTGTAACCATGCCCCCTGGGGTCATAGAGGTTTATAAATCAGATCTTTACATCTGGTCAAATAATTCATTAAGGACATAGCCACGCAGTGGATCTGTTTTCCATTCCAGAGCTGATCTTTGCCATGCAGAACTCAAGTGCCAGAAAGTCTTGTACCTTTGATTCCCATGTTTATTTTGTACTACTTTAGTTGTCCTCTGCCTACTTACCAGCTTGAAGATCTATCCTTCTGACTTTAATGATAAATAATCAATAGCCTCCTTGTACTGTCACTACCAACTTATTCACATTCAGTGAAGACTAAGCCAGATGGAACTCGCTGCTGTCCAGTGAAAGAGCAGGAGCTGGGAAGCACAAACCAAAATACAAGATAACCTATTTAAACATCACAAAGAGCCTTTTTTCTCAGTGATGATTGAACACTAGAACATGCTGCCCAGACAGTCTGTGAGTTTTTTCCATTCTTGAAGCTATTCAACACTCGTTGGGACAGTGCCCTACACCACCTCCTGTCTGAGACCCTGCTTTGAGCAGCAGAGTTGGCCTCGAGGG
>VZTT01008627.1:19312-47735 GCA_013400855.1 Buphagus erythrorhynchus | reverse complement strand
CCACACCCGGGCCACAGAACAGACACATGTATGAGTTCCAGAAACAGGGATGAGAAAGTGAAGCTGAGTTAAAGATACAGGACAAGTATCAGCTCGACCTAAGACTGGAAAAATCTAAACTTTGGATTAGGGAAACAACTGACAATATGCCAAGCTCAATTCTCTTTCTCCAAACATACAAAGAAGGGAGTTAAATAAATTTAAGGCCTTGCTCAAGGTGTTGTTATAATTGTCTTCTCCTAGAGAGATTCTAAATCAGCATTGCAGGAAGAGACAAAAAAGCACCAGGGGAGACAAGGAGAAGCTCTACAGACACTTTGTGGCTCTGACTGCCACAGACAGTCAAAACTTCCAACACTTCTGAAATTCAGAGGAGGAGAGGAAGAGGCAGGCTGTGTGTTATGTTGTGGAGGGAATACTGGATTTGAGGAGATGGACAACAGACTAGAGGAAATCTGATTGTGACTACTGTTACAAAAGATTGAACATTGGAGAATTTTGTTCCCTCCTTTCTGAGACAAAATATTTAATCCCATAGCTTCTAGTCCAATACAATTCATTTTTACTCCCTTGTTTCTATGAAAACCATCTTTCTTAAGACCAGATGTTGGATGACTGAATTTATTAGCTAAAATTTAGACTCCTTAGACCATTAGAAAAGTTTTCCTAATTGGGTGATTTTTTTCTGCAAATTAGTCTAAACGTATCAAAAATCTTTAGTATTGTTGTGGCACTGCTCGAGGAGATTTAAATAAAACAAAAGTAAATAAAATGCTGCAGTAAAATAAACCAAAATGAAGAAATATATAACATTTGATTTTTCATGAGGAAGCAAAAAGTTGGAATTATTCTACTAGGTTTGACTGTGTGCAAAAAAACCCCAAATCAATATAGGCACTGTAAGAATGAAAGCAACGGTTTTAATCCCAAAAATGCTTCTACACATGAATAATTAAAATACTCCAGAGCAGAATTATTCCTGCTCTGGAGTTCATGCACAAGTATTAGGATGCAAAAAAACATAAGTTATCATCTCATACTGAAAATTACAGTTTTATTCTGTCTTTTTAAGCTTCCCAAAATTCCTGCTGATTGCAATGCGGAGTTTGCAGGAGAAGTTGATCAGTATATGATGATGCCATTCAAATCCTGCCTGTTTTGGTTATGGAACACATGATTTTGTAAGAATATCTGCATCTTATCAAGTCCCAACTTGTATTTAGGTACAGCCAAACCCTTAGCCCTCAGTGCTAGAAAATTCTATTTCATCTGCTAATGCTTTCCTTGAAGCTGCTTAGATTAAAAACATCTCCAAAGCAAGCAGAATATGACATTTCAATAAAGCCATATTTTTTGCAATAGTCCCTAAAAAATGCATGCAAAAGATCAAGCTGCTGAGCACAAGCATCTCTTTGTGGAGGTTCTCAAATGTGTGAGCAGTTCTTATGAAAAGAAAAACACAGACATCAGAGGAACACAACTAGTCCTTAGCCTCGAATAAAAATACTTGAATTCAACCAGAATTACTCAGGTACAAAATGTCATTCAACACTTTTCCTCTTTCAGGTGGCTTAATTTTACAGAAACTTTCTCTTCAATGTAGAATGTGATGTGACTTTAGACAGAAGAGGGATTTGGGATCTTTTAGTGTGTTATTAAGCCATGAAGAATCAAACATTTTGCTGAGTTAAGGTGATTCACTACACTGCCCTGCTTAAGCTCAATATCTATTTCTGTGTTGCCTATTTTAATCTTAGTTGCAAGTTAAACTGACATTGCTGAAGCTCTTTCCTAAGGGTTTCCAACACACAAGCTAAATTGCAGTGCCTTGTAAGTGGGCTTTTGTCTGTTCAGCAGATGGATAGCCATTGATTAAGCTTCAGTGGCTTGTCTATGGATATGAATTCTTAAAGACACTGATCTGCAAAATCACAAACCCAGTGGTAGGTTACATTGGTAAATAGTCCAGCAGTGTTCCTGAAATTAGTGAAAGTTGTGTGTGAGACAGGAGGGCTGTGTTCATGTAGGCCAGCAATTTTATGCTCTTTAACGTTCCATCATCTGGAAGAACGGGAATTCATCCACTAATCTGGTTTCTAAGGTTTAGAGGACTTCAATCTCCACAGAGGCAGATACTTTAGCAAAGTATTTGTAACTTTAATGAATTGTAGAACTAGTGACGAAGTATCCTTCTGAGATGACCAGAGGAACTGAGTTCACTGAAACCCACAGCCTGATGGCTGATGAAAGATGATGGCAGAGAAAGGTGTGCTAGGAATTGCTTTGCATGGCCCAGCAGGTGTGATTCCACTCAATATTTTAAAGAGAAAAGTATATTCCAAAGTTGAGCCAATTTTAAAGTAAATTCAGACTCCATCTTTCCAAGACTATTATCCTTATGAATGCACCCTGGAGTACATTGGTTTTCTCTTCTGAGCAGCAAACTTTGATACAAACAGCTTGTGAATCAATAAGCAACTTGTTTTGTGGCCTCCCTGTGCATTGATTCACAAACCATTAGTCTCCTTGTAAACACTGTAATAAAACAATTATCACTTAATAATGCACCATTACATCATCAGTAGCCAATCAGAATGCTGAGGAATTACAATTTTCTTCTCCCTGTATATTACCTGTACATTGTAGTTCATTCAATTTCATAATAGATCAATATATATTTCTTTCCATGGCCTGGGTGTTTTGGGAGCACTTATATAGTTTTTCCCTAAATACACAAAAGATCACCTGAGAAAATGAGGTAAATCTAGGTTTTAATAATTTGGAAATATAGGAAAGAAAGCAGATTTTAAATTAAAAGTATTGAGGAGTTTAGCATAAAATTTCTATTGCAACTGGTATTCTAATTTTTAGATAGCAACCTGCTCTGAATTAATTCAAGGAGCCAACCTTGGGAGCTGTTCACTGAAGTTGTCCAGTTCATCAGGGCCTGTGTCGTGAGACCTAAATGCAAATGCAGCGTTACAGACACAGCCTAATGACTGCTGTAATTAGAGAGGAGTAATCATTCCCTTCATCTCCTGGCCCTGCTCCTGCCACCCCAGCCCATGGTGCCACCAGCCCTCCTGGCTGCCCAGACACTGCTGCCTCCTGCTCAGACTGGGACCAAGGCATCCTGACCCCTCCCTGCTGTGTTTTCCTTAGGGCTTCTTCCTTGACACGTGCAATGGCTGAGGTTTCTCTCGTTGGATTTTGGGAGGTTTTGGTCAGCTGACTCCTCCAGCCCATCCAGGGCTCTTGGGATGGTTGCCCTGCCCTATCAACTGGTACCTCCAGTTCCCTCCAGTTCCATGTGCCCTCAGAGGCTGATCTGAGCAATCCCTCACCTGTAACCCTGCTAATACAGATGTGACACAGATGTTTCACACACACACCCTGCAGTGCTCCCTGTGCGAGCAGCTCCAGACAGAGCATGATCCCTGACCTCTATCCTGTGACTACAAGCACAAAAACACTTTTTACCCATCTGGTTGTCCATCTATCCAGACTGGAAGATCCTAACTTGGATACAAGACTGCCATGAAAAGCAGTGTCAAGTGCCTTGCTGATGTCAAGACAAACGATCTCTCTGCTCTCCTCTTGTCCATAATGCAGTCATTTTTCACACAAATCAATCAGAGTGGCCAGGAATACTTTACCTGGTAAATTCACATGACTGCTCCCACTCATAATGGTTTCTTTCATATGTATCAGAAAAGTGGAGCTGACTGACCTGTAGCTCCAAAAATTGTAATTTTGGCTGGTTTAAACATGGGTGCTAAGCAATCTGTAAAAAAACCTATAACCTGTGATATTCTGAATATAAATTCTTGTGTCTCTTAATCACCTGATGGAAATAATCTCCTCTCAAATTTACATGTATAGGTGACAGCTATGGCTTGCATCTAAAATGCATTTTTTGGCTTTCTGTTCCAGAAAGAATTGGGATTTATGTGCCGATGATTTTTTTTTTCCTCTAGAAAAGAAATTGTTTCTTTCTCATAAAGAGATAGTCCTAAGTCTTCAGCATTCTGATTTAATTTTTTTCAACAAATTGCCAATTTGGTCACTTGTGTTCCAATTTTTACTAGCAATATAAGGTTAAGAGACTAAGACAAAAATGAAATGTGACATTTAAAACTATTTATTTAAGGAAAAAAAATCCTGTATGTTTCATCTTCTCCGATGAACCCAGCATTTGGTAGGACTGTGGTGTAAAAATCACTGTCCTACCACTATCTGTCAGTGGTATTTTTCTCAAGAGTTATTGATAAACCCTCCTAGTCTAAAATAAACTTGTTGCATGTTGCAGAAACCCACAGGTGTACTATGCTGACAGTAAAAGCACTCATTTGGTCATTTTTGGAGCAGATTGTCAGATATGACTGAAATATCTCCAAAAGGGACCTTCTGAGGTCATTAAATCAAACCTCCCACTGATGTATGTAAAGCTTACCTAGGAAAATTCTCATAATTTACTTTAAAAAGAGTAGACCATACATTAACAAATTAAAAATCCAAAAATATACACTTGCAAGTCTCTCATTGTTTACCTAAACCTGGTGAAAGTCTACCTGTGTTTTATCACCTGTATTCTGACTATCCATGGCTTTTTGGAGGTATTTAATCCTCCCTCTCTTGATCCTTCAGAGCAAGCACCGCAGTGGACAGGCAGATAAATGGAAAAAGGTTATAGAGGGAACTCCCTGACACAGAAAAGTCAATAAAGGTCAACAAGCAGATGTTAGCCTGACACAGCATCAAGAGCTGTGTCTTTATACACATACATGTAATGCCTCATCCCCTGCAGTTTTTGGATTGTGCTGGGACCAAAAATTACAGCAATTTTTGGTTGATACTCCAACTACTACACAAGCTTTTGGACAGAATATGACATCCAGGGAAGACAGGCTAAGTCACCTTTGCAAAAGAAACAGAGTACCTAGGGTATTGGAGAGCACGTGCATGTCTCAGAATTATTTCCTCATGTTACTATTGTGTTGGTCAATTATCCCACTTTTTGGTATCTTTAAGGAATTAACTTAATTTCAGTGGCCAAGGAAGCAGCTTCTGCAGTGATACAGACTCAGACTGTCAGAGCACACTGCTCAATCCCTCCTCTGAACATAATTCCTCCCCAAGACAAATAAAGCCCTCTCTCAGCCTTGATCTGACAAAACCCTGCTATTGCTGCCTCCATTTGGGGAATTGCACTGCCTGCTTCCACTGCTGCAGGACAAGAAATTTCTGTTTCCACCTCCAGTCACAGCAGCTGCTGCCTCAGAAATCAAAGTTTAACTCCTTGCAAAGAAAAGTATGTGGTCAGAAGAACAAAGCAGGACACTGACCACAGAGTCATCCCAAAAACTCTGATACAAAAATTGCACACAGTCCTTGGTTTTCAAGTACCTGAAAGGTTCCACCACCACCAAGGTGACAGGAGGGTTTAGTTGGTGCCAAAAGTGCAATGAATTAGAATATTCCTAAAGAACAATGGTCCCTGGAGGCTACAGGAGTGCAAAAGCCACCGCAGACTTTCACATCCTGCATGAGCACAGAGCATTCTGTTGTAATTACAGCCTTTCTGTTACATCTAATGACATTTCAAGCCCACTTCTTTCTCAGCCAGTCATTCCTGCAGCACCAGGAAGTGACCAGAGGCCCACATTTCCAACAATGCCCAGGATATTAGAAAAGAGAGACTGTCCTGGGTTCAGCATCACACTGTGCTGCATTCACCAGACACATTTCTGCAGGTGGCTGCTCCATTTCTCTCAATAGCCTGAGGCCCATCTGCTGCTTCCACCCTGGGGACGAGGCCACAGCACTGGCTTTTAGGTTTTTTTTTTGTTTGTTTGTTTGTTGCTGGTTTCTGGGTTTTTCTAGGTTTTCATTTACTTCTCAGGGAGAATATTTTGGAAAATAAATTTGCCCTGAGCTAACAAGGCCCAGCAGGGACACAGGAGCTCCTCACCACTGAGGCTTTCCATGTTTCCTGCAACAATTACTCGGATTATAGCCACTGTACTTTTTCCAAGTTAATAAATATTATTCTCTTAAACTGCAGTATCTGCTAATTGCTGTATGGCCATTGAATTGCATAAGCTTTTAAAATCCTCTATCACACTGAGAAAAGGCTGTGCTTGTGAAGCCAGAATTAACAGTGCATGGTAAAAGCAAAATGAGATTAATTTTGGCCATTACAAACCTGACTCTCAGGGGAGCTTCACCCCATTCCAGGAAGTTCTGGGGACTGCACAGGGTACACCAGTGATCTGAGCAGGGGAATTCAAACAGTTTTGTGTGGTTTGGACCCTCTGCTCACTTAAGAGAGAAATCAAGCCCAGTGTATAAATCCTAGCTTGAAATAAAGTCACAAAACTGTTTGCTAATCATATACATCTAAGCACACAGACACAGTAGGTGCTGACCATCAACACTTATGTTCAAAAGACAGAATTAAACCCAGACTTTAAAATACCACACAAAAACCTGTATGCATAGAAACTGTCCTGAAAATTGAGTTACAGAACCATAACAGCATCAGTTCAGATGCAACTATGCACTTTTATGTTTCTAATACTGAATTCTTCTCTGTTTGGACAAGTGAATGATTATTATTTTGGTTGGCATGACAGACTTTTGTGAATCTGGGTAAATAACCTCCTTAAATGCATAGCAATGAATGTTAAATTCTGCTGGCCCAGGAAAAATGACATCTGCTTCAGCTTTGATACTTGGCTTACAGGGTATTTCCCACTCTTCATGTCAACCATAGGATTCCATCTCCACATTTTATTTTTACCAATGCCAGCATCAAAATAATTAAAATATCTTTTAAGATATGACATGGGAAAAGTCAAGATAATTCCTTTTATTCTTTACAGAAGTTGTGCAGACCTAGTGCAAAGAACTAGGCTCTGTTAGATTCCTAAATACTTGCAACTGCCTAATGTGTGCATGTATGTAATCTTTATTTGCCCTGATTCTAGTCATGGAATCTAAGTTCCCATCTCCCCCTCAAAGAAATTCCTGAAAAAAGAAATTTTCCAGTTAACTTAAAGATCTTTATAGGAACTGTATGAACCCCTTGGATGTCAAAAATGGAAAGTGATTCATCAAGATGATGGTTTCTCCAGTAGAATCAAAACTTCTGTGTTGCAGTTTGAGTTGACAGAGCACATTGGTAAGACACAAGAAGCAAGTCTTGAACCTGGCCCTAGATGAAAATTAGATGTGGCATAGAACAGCAGGACAGGTTAATCAAAGTTTGTTGACATTATTTGTGGGGAGGAGATGAACTTGCCTCAATTTCCATAATGCCTGAGAATTCTGATTTCTGATTCTGAGGTTTTTTTATTCCCCTCCCTGCCTTTTGTTGAGGAAAAAGCTCACTGGTGAACCTGAATACCTTGGAAAAGGAGGAGGGAGGGCTCCTATGGCACTCTCTCTCATGCGATCAAACCTAATTTCCTTCTCAATTTGCTGAGCCACTATCTCCAGTAATTGCAATTGGACTGTCAAAACTGTTGGCATCTTGAAATAATGGAATATTACCTAGTATCAATCTCATTTCACATTCCTGACAGAAAGCATGATTTCCCTTTGTCTGTCCCATTTGCAGCAACAAACTGCATGATTTCCATTTGCACTAATAATTTCAACACATACAGTTGGCTGGCCAGCATTTCAGCTCTATTCCTTTATTCATACATTGATATAAATGTTATTTAATATCTGAAAAAGCACTTAAGGCCTCCAACACTTTTATTTTGCTTTTAAAATATAAGATCAGAATTTATTTCATTGGCCTGGATCAATACAGAAAAATAATTGCTGAAAGCTTGAGGAATCAAGTTATATTTTCTGTTGGGTAAAACCCAAATGAGACAAAGCTGAGAATTCTTTCATTTTACTCTTAACTAGCTTTGTTTCCAAATAGCCAAGAATTCTTTCCTGCATACTTGAGATAGAAATATCTTTTCAATCTTTTCACATATGATCTCAGATATCCACTTTGGAGCTATTTCCCTATTGCCCACAAGCTAAAAACTTTTGGTCTTTCACATTTAAATCTCAGTTTCAAAAAGGAAAGCTTCACATTTCAAATGAGGAGCAAATGTTGGGTCATATCCATCAATGTAACATTTGGAAAGAATATTTTTTAAAGTGGATTATGATTGATTTATCAAAGAAGAAACTCCAGAGAAGGGCCATAAATGTAAAGTCACCTTTAACTCTTCTCAGAGGAGTCTCTTTCCCTTGGCTTCTCTCCCTTCCAGCCCCTGGAGTATTTAGGATCCATTTCAGCTCGGATCCAGTCTATCAGCATCTTGTACTGGAGGTGCAAAACTGTACACAGCATCACAAATCTGAGTTTAAAATGCCAGATAAATGGAAATATTTTTATCTCATGGTCTACTCCCTTCTATGTGATCTAGTCCACTTCTGTACACCAGAGAACACTTTCTCCTTCCACTTTAGAAATCCTCATTCTGTTTTAAAATTTTGTCTTCAGAACAAAATATGTATTTCAAGCACTGCTTTATGCTCCTATACTCATCATCTCCTTGAAGCTGATTTTTTCCAGTTAGCTGTTTTACTACACCAGCTAGACTATGTCCTAAGGATGACCAACAAATGAAATTATTTAAGCACAAAGGGAATATTAGATTCCTTTTCATCTACCTGTTGTACACAATACGAGAAATTATTAATTAACTGCTTCTAGTTTTGTAAAAAAAAAAAAAATCTGATATTCCTATCTGGCAGCAATTTCTACTTTGGCTGAGCAAATGTTGGTTTTAAATCTATTAATGCATATATTAAAACAGATAACCACTCAGTCTGTAATTGGGGGAATAAAGAAAACTTGAATGACCTATGAAACCCTTTTGTTAGCATTAAGACCATTTCCTCCTGCAAGGAACCTGTTTCTACTCCATCATGTTCTTCCCCTTTGGTACAATAACTGTCACAGCAGTCTCCCAGGCCTGACTTTTGGAAGATTTACAGACAACACCCCCTGACTCCTTACTGAGCTAAAAACGTTTGTGTGATCAAAACCACCTAATCAGGTTGCTACTCTGACTCAGATGACCCTGCCTGTTCTTCTCAGAAATGCCACGGCTGCTGCAGCATGTTACACAGACAGAGCTGAGAAAAACTCAGACCCTGCTGCACTTTTGAATAATCATACAGTGGCTCGTGGACTGGAGTTCAGCCTCAGAGACCCTGCCAGAGCAAAATGCCCACCAGTGTTAAAAGAAGTTGTTGGCATCCCCACACTCGAAAGTACTGTGAGTATGAGAATACCCCACTACTCTCCATTCTAATGAATGCATAAATTAATATAAACAGTTTTGGCACTGGTTTTGTTCCTTGTCCAAGTACAAAATACTGCTAAAGAGGGATTGCCAAGCAGTATTTTTCATTACCTCCAATGGACAAAATTATCCTTCTCCAAATGCCAAGCTTCAGAGAATTTCACGAGGCCTCATATTTCCCCCATTTTCTGTTTTGCCAGCACATTTCTGTGCTATGAGATCCACACCTCTGCTGAACACTATTTTCCCTTTTTCACATCATGATAGTTGAATTCCCAAAAGAGCACAGAACAGCACGTCTTGGGAGGAAATCATGGGATGTTTGGGCAATTGAGCTGTCCCTGAAGAGCCACTGCACTAGTTCAGTGTCTTCCTCAGAAGAGGGAAGTTTTTTGGCCTCCCCTTGTATGCTGCAGCTGCCCAATATCTCAGTAGCCCCCAGCTGGCCCCTCCAGTGGGTCAGTGCCTCTCCTGTCCCCAAAGCCCCACCCAAGATGTGCTCCCTGAGGGTCTGGCAGAGGGCAGGGCCACTGCCCTGGACCTGCTGGCTGCACTTTTGCTAGCCCAGCATGTCCTTGGCATGGCTGGCATCTCTCTGACTCAGCTTCAGGGCTGCTAAAATGCAGTCTGATAAAATAGCCCAAACTCCTCTCCCAGCACGGTAAGGATTTCAGCACATGTTCAGTTTGAATGAGCTCATCCCAGATTTCAAGGTTAAGAACCCAGTTTTTGAGGGAGCTCTGTGGACCTGGCAATGCATTAGCATTTCCTAGGTCAGACTCTCAGATTAAGTACAGTAGCAGAACACTTAATTTTATTTTTCTTCCCCCTATATACACACAGTGTATATATCTTCCACTGTCTGTGCCAAGCAGCAAGATGAAATTATAGCAGACACCCCAGAAACAAATACTGAAGATCTGCATATCAGATCTTCCCATCACAAAGCCTAATCTCTATTTCAGACACAGGCACCTCAGGGAAAATATTCTATTTCTCTGTGTTCAGTTTTCCGTCTGTAGAATTAATATTACAGTATCTTGTTATTTCTTAATTTTTGTCTCATGTATTTAAATTACAAAGTTCAGTCTTGAAATTATTTCTAACCTGTGACTTTACAAGTCATATGAAATATGAGAATTAAAACAATACCTACTCGAGGCAAACAATGCAAAGAAGGGAATTAGCTCTATACTAACATTTATAAAGTTTTAGCAGATACCACACTGTACAGGCTCTGGTTTTGGTTAAGCAGCATACTTGCTTATGTTCCTTTTGACAAATCTTTGCTGAAGCAAACATACTTTTTTCCCCCCTATGTATTTCCATTACCTTGTGTGCAATTTTGGTGGAATGCCCTTTCTCAGGAAGGACGAATTTAACTCCATTCACCTACAATTCATCGAGAATTCGACATGGGAAATTTCCATAAGTGCAAAATGAATCTGTTTGACCTCAAAGTCCCTCTCACAATAAGTTTTGAGTCTGAAGATATGGGATTAAGAGAACTGGGAAAGCAAATCTCACTCCATTTCACTTCCTGACATGTTAAAATACAGATAGATATTTTGGACATGTTTTTGTGATAATTGTTCATATTTGTATATACACACACTATATGTGTAAGTGAATCTTTTGCAGGGACACAATTTTCATTTTGATCACTAATCTCACAAGGAACCTTGAAAAACATCTTCTGTCAAAAAATCCAAAATGCAAACCAGACATCCAACAATAACATCAGAAAAACTTTGGTCATATTTCAGCACAGTCATCCCAAATCACAGCCTTGTAAACGAATCATGGAATAGGACTGACCTTTCTGCAGCATCACTTGTGTGTAGGACCAAGGTTAAAGGTGTCTGGAGTTTACCAGCCCCTGGGCAAATGTCTGCTTGGTTTGGACAGTTCACATGATCATTATCTTTCTTAGCTTCTTCATCTGAAAAAGAAAAATGAAAAAGCCTCCTCAGCAAAAGTAGTCAAGTAACACAGTTCAGCAAGACATTACATGAGCAACAGATGCACAAACCCAGCAAATGAAGGTGTTGATGAGCCTTATAATTTAGGGGAAATAATAGCAACATACTCGACCTAGTAATCTACAGAGCTAGCTCTCAAAATATTTGATATTGACTGCAAATTCAATCATTATCTTAGCAGTTATGATAATACACAGAACAAGATCTGCATCCCTTAAAATAAAAATAATTTGCCTTCTTTTATTGGCATGCAAAGGATTTTGCCCTTAGAGCAGTGGAAGAGCACCTCTGGAGTGGACACTGAGTGTCCAGCAGTGCACCCACTGCTGCTGGAGCCTCCCAGCTCAAGTGGTTGAGCACAACACCCTCTGTCACAAATCCCATTTTAGTTATGCCTATATTAAATAGAATTTAATCACACCTGCAAGCATGCAGCTATGAAAAATTATAAATAACCCTGGCTTTATGACTGAGTGACAATGAACACAAAAATCTGTATCAAAGATATCTGTATCATGTGCTCCTGGCCCAGAAGGGTTATGTGCCTGCCTGCCAGGTGCTGCACAGGGAAGTCCATGGACTTGGAGCCAAACACCTAATGAGACAATTATGCCCTCACAGGGTCCTTGCTTTAATCTCATTCAATCAGAGGTGGGGATGCATTTTGTGCTGTAACAGAGTGAAATGTTCTCTCCTGCTTTCCCTTCTTTCTTGCATGACAGCACCATCTGTTTATAAATACATCACTGGAATGACAGTGCTCTGATGATGTACTAATATAATACATCATCAAAGTGCCATCAGTGATGATCTAATGATGTATTAGAAAGCTGTTTATCAAAACCCTGTTGCTCTGATGATGTATAGGTGCAATACATCACTGGAATGTCTTGCACCGGTGGCACTGCACTGATATAGACCTTGTGGGGAAAAATGGGTCCTGCAAGGATTCAGCAAGGGAATGAAATGCAGACAGGTAAAAAAAAGGACAATGAAGGAAATGCACAGTCAAATGTGTGAATGAATTAAATTTAGGAAGCGTCAAAGGTGAGGAGAAAGAGACAGAGGTTTTGGACAACTGAGTTTCTAATGGAATTGGATTGGATCAGCTGTAGAGACAGAAATTTGGTCACATTTTAAGTGGAACAGAATGAAAAAGAACACCAAAAAAAAGACCTAGATCATAAATAATCTGTTTCACAGCTCAAATCCTGATTCTCTTTCACCCTTTAATACTTTTCTGCAAGGAGTCTCAGTAAATAAACAACTGGGTTTAAGCTATGAGGTAGAATAAGAGTAATTGACCCAGAAAGCCTCATGTGCCTCACAAATTGAGTCTTAGGACACTTAAATTAAAGCACTCTTCATTGCTGAATTTTTTGTTCTCTTTTGTTGGTTTTTAGGGTTGTCTTTGCTTTTTTCTTTCTGCCACCTGATCCTGCATTTCCAACTGTATCCTCCTAGTGCAGCACCTTTCATTTGTGACCAAAAACAGTGGAGATAATGAACCAATAGAACAGAGGAGCTGAGGATGAAAGCTCACTGCCCTTCCCTCCAGTTTATTACTGAGCATGAGGTTAAATAATCACAGGATATGTGGTTATGATTTTATTAATCAATGGAAAATTATCTTTAGCCCCCACCTCTCTTTTAAATGAGTGAATGGATTCTGCTTGATTTTTTTAATGGGCCTCCTTGAAAAGAGGACCCATATCAGAAATAACTCTTTAGTGCTGCCAAAAAATGAAGACTGAAGCATGAAGAATGCAATGCTGCTCCAGCTGAGAAATGCCCACACCTTTGTATTAAACAATGTAAAATTTCCTAGGGTTGTTTCATTGTTTGGATTTTTTTTTTTTTTAATAAAGGACATTTTTCTTGCAGACAGGCAGGAGGCAGCTGGGTTTGTTTTGCTGGTACAAAGTGGGTGTCATAAATTTTCAACAACCATCATAGTAACAAGCTCGTTTTGTTTTTTTCTAATCTCATCATTATGCATTTCAGAGGTTCTTCACAGGCTCACAAAGCATTTTTCAACCAGTGGAGGAAAAACATCTTTAAGTGACTTCCAGTGGAAAAAGTGACCAGGGAAGGGTAACTCAGCATCCCCTTTTGGCACGTCCAGGTCACATCTTCCCACTGGTGAGGCTTGGAGGTGAGGAGACAATCCTGCTCCTTCCACAGAGGAGCCACGGGCCATTTCTGCACTGGGGTGCTACAAAATTTAAGGTTTGTATGCACACAAATCTCAGACTGCCACATTTTCAGTGTGCTCCTAGGAGAAGAATGTACATGTTAAAAATTAAGAACCCTAAAAAAGTCTGAATTTGGGACGTGATAAACTAACTACCTTATGGTCTCTGCTTTTTACTATTTTCATACTTTAAGCCTTTGCTTTGTACCTCTGACGTGTTCCTCACTCAGAAATCAGTTTGTTAAGTTTACCAACTCAGGACAACCAACACTTTTCCATATTAAGCAAAAGCAAAGAAGATTTTTCAACAGATCTTGTCATTTTCTGTTCATGAACATTCCTGTGAAAGAGCCTTTCCTGACTTTGTCACTCAAAATTACCTGTTCTTTCTCCAAAGCAAATTATTCTCTCTCCATGGACTGCTTAGTTACAAAGTGCAAGTAAATTACACAATTCTGCAACATCTTTGAATAAAATATATCATTTAGCATGTGCATATTTGAATTTCTTTGTGTGACAGCAAAGTACAGAGATCATGCAATCAGGAAAAGAAAGAACAAGACTGCCAAGTATTATGTACCCAACATACATTTTTACAACCATTTACACAGTGCTAACTTACAGATCACTCTTTTCAGGAAAGATTTATTGTTTCAGGCCCAAGTTTCCCAGAGTGTTGCAGGCATTTAAGAGAACCTGATCATCAAAGGCAATGTCAGTTCTCTTCCACAATTTGGGACCTGACAATTTGGACATCAAAATCAGAATATTGACTATGAAAACTCAGGCCTTGATACTCAGAGAAAGGGAAAACAAATACATCATGAGCTTTGGAAAACTGAAATGTAAGCACACACCTACAGATGTAAAAAATTAAGTCATTGAAATCCTTACCATGTGTTTCATCAAGCCTATTTCCAACACCTTCATGTATCAGTGACAGACCAGCCCTTAGTGTTCAAGGGCCTAGAGAAAGGTAATATCTTCTATTAGGTCAGTTGAGTTAAGGAAAAAATAGAAGAAAAACGTTGAAGTTCTGAGCCTCCTCATGAAGTTTGAAGTTTACCAGGTAATTGCTATTTCAAATGTGAATTCTCCTACTCTACAGGCTGTGCTATTACACAGACTGACCCAGCTACAGGAGCTACTTGGAGAGGCCTGGACTACAGGAGTTGGATGGTAAAAAGAGGGTTTGGTTTTCATGCCTGATGCCCATGAAAATTTTTCCCAAGACAGACAGGAGCATTTGTTTCAATTTCACTTAACATACCAGATTGAGACTTTGGGGCCATCACAATTCATAGGAATACTCTCACTCCTGTGGCTACTGACCCTAAAGAAGTCTTTAAATGTCACGAAAGCAAGCATTGTTCACAACTGTTGTGTTTTTATTCTAAGAGCAGGAGAAGAGCAATTGCCTGGATGGAATGATTTGTGTGATCTGTTGGAGGGCACTGAGCAGCTCTGAGCTAAACTGGGAGACAGAACTAAGCCAGGTGCAATAACAATCTTGTTAGGACTCACACTTTTCTCACAGTGGTTTTCACCTGGGGCCACTGCAAAGATGAAGAGCATGATCACTTTTCAGGGAGGAAGGAGGTGTTTCCTGATTTAACTTCTTGGTTCTTTGACAGAATGTTTGATTTAAGAGATGTTTTGAAGACAGGGATTCCAGCAACACATACAGATCTGAAGGTTGATGGGGAACTCCTAAAGAGTTATGGCAACTTGCCCAGAGAAACTATCACTATCAGTCACCCAAAGATGTCATACTGCCTTTTCCTGTCAGTGTCACCTGCTGTAACAAGATCCTGTACATTATCTTTCAAGTGCTGAAATTGAAGTATTTAACAGTAGGTATCTGAGGAAATAGATACAGAGAGTTATTAAGCCTGGGCCTTAAGAATTTTCTTCTACCATCCTATGCCTCACCTGAAATTCTGATCACCATGCAGCCTAAAGGTTTCAGTACAACAGCTATGAAAAGAATTGGGTGGATTTTCTATTTTAGTGCTCCTCCTGAATAGACACAGCATGAACAAGGCCACAGACACTCCTTGACACTGGACCCATGCCACTATGCCCTTAAAGTCCTGAAGAACTCAGTATCACAGCAGCCAGGTTTGCAGGGAGGCCCTGAGGCTGGGCTGCTGGGGTGGGATGGTTTGAGAACCAGCCCTGGCAGGGAGATGAGCAGCCTGAAAACAGGGGCCAAGCCACCAGTGCTGCTCAGCAATGCAAACTGCCAGCATCAAAAAGGATTTTTGCAAGGGCAGCACCACAGTGATGGGCTAATTACAAATCAACATCTGCCTAACACTGTAAAATTGAAATTCTGATAGCTCTGAAGCAGCCAGAATCCTTGGAAAAGTGGGGACAGTTATATGGCAAACTACAAGAGATTTCTGGAATACCAGCAAGGGCCAGCATTAAGAGAGCCACGAGACAAGCAATGCTCCAGCAGTTTGAGCTGCCTGACCACTGAGCTAAACCATGCTGAGAGTGCCTAAGTTTGTCATTAATTACCAAGAGAGCAGAATTTAAGGGAGGATTGAGGCTTCAGTTAAATAAATGGAAAATAGCCAAGCAGAAGGCAACACTTGTAGAAAGAGCTTTGTAAGGTTTTTTTTTTCCTCTTAGAGAAATCCAGAGGCATACGACAACTTCACATACAACAGAACCAATGATTTACCACCTCATTTCATTTTTAATTTAATGGTTCTGTTCATTCATAAAATAGAAATACTACAAGGTGAAACATGGACTGAAATTTAAACACCTCATTAGAGTTACATATTATTTTGTCTACCAAATATATTGCTTTGTCAATGAAACATGCTGGTTTATGCGAGATCTCTACCAGGCTGTTACTTTACAGTTATTTGTTTGGGTTTGTTATTACTCTGCAGTTCCCTGATCTACATGTATATAATTTGGTTTGTGTGTAGCACACTCAATGATATTATAATGATTTGTAAGGTATTTGTATTGATTTCACTTTACAAAGAAGTCAAAATGCAATTAATCATAACAAAGAGACCTAATGCAATCTTTAGAGTTTCCTCTATAGAAAAACTTATTGAAAAGAGATGAGATCCAGAAAAACATTTTGGTTTTCAGACTTCAGTTTGGCTTGAAAAAATTTGATTGCTGAAAATATTTGATCAATACTTGTCACTTCTGATTTGTCATGTCATAATTGTTGCAGATAAAATTCATTGTAACACAGAACTGAAGACTACCAAGATAATTAAGTGGATGTATCTAATCCATAAAAGTTCTATAAACAAAATGAATTCTCGGGTTTCTAACCCTTTGAAGATAGAAATTACAGTATTAAAACAAATCTGCATCTAATGAATGCAGAAAACAGTTTAACTTCTATAAAATTGCTCTTCTTTTGCTCAAACTACTTGTCCTTCAAAACTTTTCAGCAACTTCCCACTCAAGCCAAACACCTGACTGAACTTGAAAGATCATGGCAAACTGGAATTTTACATACAGCAAAAACCCTGATAAATGTGCAAATGAGCCTCTATTTAATAATAAATGACATCTCTAATAAGTCTGCTAAATAACCACCTGGTTTATATAGCTCTGTGCACCAGAATTTATTACAGTGCTGGGGCAGATGCAAGCACTGCAGACAGCAGGAAAACAAAGGATTCAGCAAAAATTAGAGAAGGAAAAATGGTAAAAATCAATACCAGTCGTGTTGCCCTCCTGTTTAACAAATCAGTGTTTGGGAATTCACATTTGGCATCAACATGGTTCTGCCAAACTCCCCTGCCTCGTCTGCCTGGATGAGTATTTCCTCAGATCCAGCAGCTGTTGTCAGACAGTTTCTTGTTCTTTTGAGCTGCATTTGCAAAGGGTGTAGAGGAACAAACTTGTCCCCAGAGCAGCACATGCTGCTGGGAGAGCACAATGCAAACTAGGCAAGGAGAAGCTTAAGGTAGCTTTTGCTAGCAAGAGATGATAGATAAAACTTTAGTGAAAATAATATTGGTCAGCATCCCAGCAAAACCAAAATCCATAAGTGAAGGAACAGCAAGCAGAAGGCAGATCTTTTCCCAGGATTTATGTTGTTATGATGCCAGCCAGAACCAAGTCAAATGAATCAATTGGAATAGCTGGTGATCAGCTCCCAGGAGTTTCAAGCAGTGCCAGGGAATAAGCCAGATGACCTGTTTTGCATGCATTCCCTCCTCCCTGAAATTCCTGTGCTCTCTAGCTGCCCCCAGTACACTCCAAGACCTTCTCTGAAGGGCCAGCAGCATCTCAGACCAGCCCAAGGGCTGTGTCTGCTCTGCCAGGTTTATAGATGGCAGCCAGGGCAGGAGCTGCATTCCTCTCCCACTGTCCTTGGCCTGGCCTCTCTCTATGGAAAACCTTCACTATGGAAAAGCCTTCAGGAGCTTGAGCCCAGCAGCAGAGTCAGACATTTCATCCATATTATAATGCCACCCCACTATCTCCATAAAAGATAAATACAACTGAACAAGAACTGAGGGACGTTTTCAAAAATTACATGTAAACTGCCTTTCCAAAACTCAATTTTACCTTCTTTTTCTGTTTAATGGAGAATTGCCAAGCCTTTCAACAGCTTTCTCTAGGCTGCCAGGAAACTGAAATATCAGTAGTTGAAACCCCAAAATACATTTAGCTAGTTAGGACTGTGCAATAACAAGGTTATGTTAAATTGGTTTTGCTAGGAGCATTTATTCTACGGAAAAATAATAAAGACAGTATTTGCAACTATAATAAAAGCAATAATAATGGTGACAAGTTCCACCTGTTTCACTTCTCATAAATTAGAGCTTATGTAAGCCTATCAGAATAAAACTGGATTCTATTTTGTGACTTTTTTATAAAAGCAATAGAATTAACAGCTGAATCAGTAAATGAGAGATCAACAACTATTTTCTTTTTAATGCAAAACTCAATATAAACCAGTATTACCAGCATGCACTATGGAACAACACTTTTTGGCACATAAAAATCAACATAAATCTAAAGTGCCCTGCAAATTAATCCACATATTTATGCAGAATAAGCAACCTTCACTGAAAATATATTTAACAGAAACCAATAGAACTATCTGACACAACAGTACGTTACACCAGTAAATCAATGCACCTTCTATACTGTATCATTTAATAACATCAAATAATGATATTTTTAAGCTCACCTAAATTTTTCTCTTAAGTTGATCTGCTACAAACACACATTGATCTCTCTGGAACACCATCAGGTACTAATATGAACAGCACTGAACACGTGTTAAAATCTGCTGTACAGAAAAAGAAATGGAGCCTGCACAGAGCAGGTGCATGATTCCTGATCACCTCTGGTACCTTCCTGCAGTCCTACACATTATTTTGGGATTCAGATGCCCTTGGGGTCAGCCATCCCCTGAACTCTTCTGGTAATTGACTTTCCATTCTGCTGGAAATGATACAGCTCCAAAAGTGCTGCAGCTAAACTCACCACATAAAGCAACCTCAAATTTAAAAAACATTCATTTCTCACAGCTAAAAAGCTTTAGTAGAAAACAGAGTCCCCTCCAAGGAGAATAATTGCAAGCGGAGAATTTTCAAATGGGTAAATTGAGACATGGGAAACTAAATTAACCTTCCCAAGATGTCAGTGAACCCATGTGAGCATTGTGCTTTTCCCAAACCAAAAACTAAACCAGTTCTCATGAACTTCAGGGCAAGAACAACAATGAAAAAATGTTTTAAGAAGCCTGTTTAAAAGTCAACCAAAAATATAGGATGTCATTCTCCTGTAAGTTTGGGATTATCCCTGATATTTTCTAAAGCAATTCATAGACTTCAAATTCATAGACTTCACCTTATCATCCTTGATTTATGGTTTCAAAATTGTTAACCCAAGTAATGAAGCAGTGAAATAATAATAAAAGAAGTTATTCTTGCCAGAGCAAACACCTAAGCCTAATTATTAATATTAGTTTTCAGCGACATCAAAATGATATTCTGATTTCTAGCAGCAATCTAGTGGGTGAGTGGTGGGGACAATTTATCATGGAAGAAGGAAAAATGGTACATGCTGTCACATCATGTATCATAGAAGTATCAAAATTGCTATGGAAACTGTGCACTTTTTATAGAGTAGGCACATAAAATTCACATAATATGTCAGAGAATAAGTTATTACTGTCCTGAGGCTGTAATAAGATCTACACCCTTATTAGTGAAAAGTTTTGACAGATTTTGTTTATAATGAATACTTGTAGCCAATGAGTTTGAGTCAAAGTCACCCTTTTTTGACCCATCCACTTGCTTTCAGGTTTCTGTCTCCCTTAGATACAGGGAGAGTGCAGAGTAATATAATTTCCAGTGGTTATTAGATTCCATTATAGTCACTTGTGATACGACAGGGAAATCACCCATATTCAAAATTATTAGGAAGAAATGCCATCTTAGTCCTGGATTTTATTCTTGTGTTATACAGTCCTATTCTTAGTATTTATCTGTGTTGTTTACAATTTGTTGTTGAAGACACAGAGCAGATAATTTAGGATTCATTTGGTAAGACTGCAAATAGAAAAATCCAGGTTTTAGCACAAAATGGTTTAAAGCATTTCCTGTGAAGAACCTAAACACTGGAGCCCCCTGCCACCCTGATCTCTGTGTGACAGGTTTCTCATTGATTGACAGCATCTCTGATGGGTTAGGTTGGAGAAAAATGAGCTTGTTTAGGAGAGCAGAAGATACTACAATTAGGTTTTTGCAGTCCAGTGAAACAGTGACTGCTAAAAGAAAGGAAAGTGGAGAAAAATGGTTGCACGTGTAACACCCTGGGGTGCAAGGGTACATTTATCACCTTGTTTTATATGACACACTGGATGAATGTTGATGAAGATTGTCAGCATCAATGTCAGGGAAAGCAATTCCATGAATAAAAGAGTTTGTGTAAAAAGACTCTCCACCAGGAGGAAATTCACATTATTACTTTAATAAATAAACAACCTACAAAATGGAGCAAAGCAGATGACTGCAGATAAACATAATTTTTTTATATATTTTGTTTTAAATGTGGGCTTCTGTTTACTGAGGACAGTGCTCTTGTGGTAAGCATAGAGCAACCAGACTGAAACCTTGGAAAATAATAAGGGTTTTAAAAAAGCCACTGAGCACACTACAGCAGCAATGAGAGGTGCAGGACTGTGCTACATGTAAATGTTATGTTTACATTGCTAAATATTCTGTTGATATGTAATGTATACACTACACTGTTCTACAGTGGTCCATTGTCATTAAACCACACCTTATAAACTAACGAGAATTTTAATTCATATATAGCATCTTCAAATGATATAGGAAACACTTCCTAGAAAGCTGAATTTTTGAAATCATTAATGAATCCTACAAATAACCCACCACTGCCCATTAAAACAACAAAAACAAAGTACACTCAGCAATTAAAAAAAAACACAGATAATAGAACATCCAAAGCGAGCTGGAAAAATAAAATAAAAAAAAAAAAACCAAACAAACAAAAGATTATTACCCAATGTACTCCCAAGTTTCTTCAGCAGAAAAACCTCTTAGACACCAAGTTTTTTAATTCATTCTGGGGTGAAGGTGGACTTGCCCAGCTGCAGCCATGCCCTTGCCAAGCAGAGCTCTGTCTCATGCTCACCCTTGGCCAAGGACCCACAGACCTCAGAGGTGACAGAGTTCCTCCCTTTGCCCCACAGCCTCAGAGGTGACAGAGTTCCTCCCTTTGCCCCACAGCCTCAGAGGTGACAGAGTTCCTCCCTTTGCCCCACAGCCTCAGAGGTGACAGAGTTCCTCCCTTTGCCCCACAGCCTCAGAGGTGACAGAGTTCCTCCCTTTGCCCCACAGCCTCAGAGGTGACAGAGTTCCTCCCTTTGCCCCACAGCCTCAGAGGTGACAGAGTTCCTCCCTTTGCCCCACAGCCTCAGAGGTGACAGAGTTCCTCCCTTTGCCCCACAGACCTCAGTGGTGACAGAGTTCCCCCCTTTGCTCCACAGACCTCAGTGGTGACATTGCCCCACAGATCTCACTGGTGACAGAGTTCCTCCCTTTGCCCCTCACCCTGTCCTGGTGTGCTGCACCTTCCCCTCTCCCCAGACACCTCCCTTCCAGGCATGAGATGGGTTGGCTCTTTGCCTGAACAGCGTGACAATAAAATGAAATTAAACGCTCAGAACTGCTTCTCCCAAAGTTACAGTGTGATCAGAAGGGCCCAGCTCTGCCCCAAACCCACTGACCCCTGCACCCTCGAATCCCAGAACATGCCCCACACTGTGGGCATTCCCATGGGTTACTGTGGCACCAGGGACAGGGTGTGACCCCAGTGCTCACACCTGCATCCACAGGACTCCAAGTTTTCAGAACTTGGAGCTTCCCCTCCAACCTGCAATGGCACATTCAAGGGACAGCCACTGGGGAAGGTCAGCTCTGCATCAGAGAGGAAGGATTGATTTGTTTTGACCATGCAATCATGGAAACTTCCATTGGGTGAGGATATCAAAGGATGAAACCAGGGATTTCATTTTGCAAACTTTTGCTATTACATTCTGAAAACTTAGCCTATTTTTGACTAGCTGTGGAAAGACAAACTTTTGAGACAAACTGCTTCACTGAAATTTCATTTTAAGGATTATAATTTTTATGGATGTCATACTTGCATGTATCTATACCCTCTATTAAATGCACAGCATACACTTCTCAACATATTTAAGGATATTTAATGAGTTTAATAAACTTAAAGGGATGTTATATCTGTTCACTCCATAAAGATTGTTTATTTCAGGAAATAAACCATTTCGAAATGAGTAATATGACTTTTAGAGTTATGACTATCTCATTCAATTAGTTTCTGTAATTACTGTCATTCCACACAGTATATGCAGTACTAAAGGAGAGAATACATTTTGAGGAATTACAGTGTAGGTGTACAACAGTTATTGTTAATGAGCCATAAACTTTAGTCTCCTGCTCTGTAAATTCATGCCAGTGCAAAGTAATTTGGCAAAATAAGTTGACAGTTACAGTTGGACAAATACTGTTGTATTTTAATATTTTCCGAGATTATTATCCTCTAGCACATTTCATACCATTTATTTTTCCACTATATTTTAAAACCTCATCCTACTTGTAAAATATACATTGTGAGAGAGGCAAGCAAGATCTGAACAGTACTGAATTCTCCCTGCTCAGTTGCACATTACCTGGACTAAACCAGAATTGATGAGACACTTTCACCTCCACCTAGTTTTGCTTTATCTCAGTTTCAGAGATACTAAAGGACTAATTAAACACAATCCTCGATTTTCATAACTCATGGATTTAGACTTTGTTTACATGAGCAAGTGGGAGGTCAGCAGGAGCAGAAGGAAGCATTGCTGAGGCCCAGACAAAAATCGCTGAAGCTGATGATTCTGATGAATGATTTTTCACTTGGAGTTCATGCTCCCCAGTGCCTTTCAGCTGGGAATACCCACTTCACAAGGTAAAGGCTGTTGGATTTTCCTGACAGACCCTCTTGGGAAATATGTGTGTCTGCCAGGTTGTGGAGAAGGAACATCATAGAAAAGAAACCAAGAAAGAGAATAAAAATTCATTGCAAGTATCATCATTTGCATTCTGCCCATAAAGTAGCTAAATAACAATAATAATAGATGTTCTTCCTACAGCAGAAGTTTGGAATTGTCTGTCATCTCCAGAACCTGGGACTGAACAGCCAGACTGAATGTACTGATAAATGTTAATAGATTACTCTGTTATACACAGACCATGATAAAATATTAAAAAAATAAATAAATAAAATAAAAATTCAGGGTGCTGCCATATCACTCAGAGGGAAACCTTTGATCAGTGTTTTCTGTTTAAAATTCTCAAGTTCAGGGAATTACTACTAAAATTAGATTAAAATTAAAGAACAACAACCATATAGTGTACATTGATATACAATTTCAAGTTGTATTTTTCCATTGCTATATGTGTAGGATACCTGAGGCTCAAATCCAATAAAAGGCAATTGTTAGTAGATCTTTTACCCTGTGCTACTGCAATAGCAAGAAACCTGGTTAGCCCTGTAAGACCACACCCTGTCACATTGAAGTTTCCCTGAAAATCTCCATGTTTGCCACAGCTGGTTGGTTCCTCACCACAAACTATTTATTCACTCTTCAGACTGGGAAAATGAAGTTTCCCAACTTGTGAAATGCACTTTGTCTGCTCTCTAAAGAAACAAGGGCATGGTCCCTAGCAGGAATATCCCAGCACAGGGTAAGACAGGCACCCAAGGATTATCAAAAATAAACAGCTGATTCAGAAGGATTCATCTCTTGTGTTGATGCTGGAGGTCACATCCTGAGAGACACCCAGCTTCTGAGGATGGAGACCTGGCTACCTCTGCTAATCCATCCAGTGTAAATCTGATACTGAATAAGAAAAACACCTGCCACCTTTGAAAACCTTGGGCCCAATGTGCAAGTTTATGAGACATCTTCACTTAACTGAATCCACTTGCTCTCCTGACTTTTATGAGACTGTTCTGTTGGTATCAGAACTTACCAAAGGAGCTTGGATAAGGCAGAGGCACTGACAGTTTTAAACAATTTAGATAGCTACAATTTTGTGGCTCCTCAGAGTTTCAAAATCTAAGATTTTAGGCTTTGTTTAAATCAGATGATTGACAGAATAAAATTAAATTTCCATGCATTCAGAATTCATTAGAAAAAGAGAAGGTAACCTGGAACATTTTTATTTCATCATGGTTTAGATAGCCACTTTAATGGAATAACCCAGCTTTCCCCTGATGTTACACAGTCTCAAAACAATACCTTTTTAATGTATAAATTACTGGCTTTAGGGCACTTGTTATGCCATTCAGTAGCTTTATCTGGAAGGACAAAAGACCAAGTTATAGCTTTGGATACTCTGCCTAAGGAAAAAAGGACCTGGCTTTTCTTTTTCATTCAAAATTAGGATGCCACTCAGGAAGGTACTTATAAGCATTTGGGAGGGGATGAATGGGAAAAGCTATGAGAGGTGTTTCTTGGATGATTTTTAGGCTACTCTGTCATCATAAACAAACCTCAGCATCTAATCTGTCAGAACAGAGCTGATAAAAGCACATTTAATTTCATTTGTGATTATATGAGTAGCTACTCATATAATGCATATAAAGCCAAAGCTTCATGTTCCTTTGATCCTGTTCACATGAAGCAGAGACTATTCAGCTGATTTGCAGGTCTGGGAGACCTGGGTTTTACTCACCTTGTAGATACATCTTCATCCCTTTTTTCTATTCAAACTAACTATAACTGCAGCATGTAGCATTGGTAACTCTGCACATAGGATACAATTACAGTGACTAATTTATTCTACATAGTGCAGTGGTACAAGAGAGATGCTTTTAATCAATTATCTATACAGACATTGTCCAGGAGAAGCCAACTATCTCAGAGTTCACTCAGTTGCTAGTAAAAGTTCAGTATTATGGTTAGTATCCAAGATCACCACACACCAAGAAAGAGAAACGAGAAAAATCCAGAGAACTTCCATTCTAACTATTTTAATTACTTTAATAATCTCTTTAATTGCAGAGCTGGCTTACAGAGAAGCAATAATGCAAACAGCACATTGCTCAGTTTTTCTTACTTTGCACATCAAAAATGCATATTCAACCTTACAAAATGTGGGATTCACAGCATCAGTGGTGGTGCTTTGCAAGCAACATTCCAGCCATAGAAAGCAGTAAGCACACAGCCAACAACTCAGGCAACAAACTAATTCAGATTATCCTGCTCCATCAATGTTTCTCCTTCCTTCAAAATGTATTTCTTGGCTTGCCTGGAGTTTAATTTGAGTATGTTCCAGAGAAGTCTCCTTTAGAATATCTTCTTGCTTTAAGTTTTACTTTCCTAGAAAGTAATTGCTGTGCTATAGGCTCCATAAACAAATATATGTCAACAGTCACTTAACTTAAAAAAAAAAAAACAACAAAAAACAATAAATCACAATGACTCAATAACAGAAAAAGCAGACTACTCAACATTTTCTGGGTACTTGTGTACCACATGTACTCTTTCTCCAGGTCCTTCCACACTTCCCTACTGCCAGCTCCCAGAGATAACAAATGACACATTCAGAGGATGACTGAGCACTCCCCAAACCCTGAGAATGGCAGAGCCCAGAGGTGCCCAGCACAGCTGGCACAGTAACTGGGATGCACTGGCAATTTCCTGGTGCTCCCCAGCCCCACCCTTCCACAGCAGGGCTGTACCTGCTGGGCCAAGCATGGGAATGAGGAGAGCACAAGGCTTTATTTGGGATTTCTCTCCCCTCACTATGGCAGGGCCATGGAGTGAGGCAGTTCTCCCACTGCAGGAGCCCCCAGGCAGCCTCCACAGGGCTCACTGATAACACCAAGTCCTGCTGATCAGTGGTCTCACTTACCCTCCTCCCCAGCAGTCACCACCAGAGCCCTGAGCCTGACAAACTCTGCCCAAAGCACCCAGAGGTGCCAGAACAGTTTGTCAAACATCTCAGAAGAGCAGCCAGTTGAGGTCATGTACTGAAACACTCTTCCACTCCCTCCCCCACCTCCCCTTCTATTCAGATACTTCACAAGCAAATAAAATCATGTGTGGCTCTAGCAGGTCACACCTGGCCCTGCTTTGCCACTTTTTGGCCACCCCAGCCCCAGGCAGCCAGAAAGTGACAGCCAAGATCTTTGGGATCTGCATTTCCACTGATCCTGTAACCCCCCACTTGTCATATATGGTGGGGAAGGGTGGCAGATGTTCTTGTGAACCACAGGCTGAAGTGGCAGCTGCAGAGGGGCTCTGCCACACCCAGGGGGCAAAGACTTCTCTCCAAGTCTCTTTCCTGCCCTACTCTTGGAAAAAAATGTGAGCAGTTGAAAGCAAGCTTCAGCAGCTTTGGAGGAAGCAAAAGAAACAAAGACTTGGCATATTCTGTCTATAACACAGTTAGGGTAAAATTTCACAGTTTGTAATTTGTCCTTTCATTAAACTGTAATTCAATAAATCAATTAAAGTACAATTCAGTAAACAGTGGAACTGAAATGCACCAGTACTGCTTTTCAGTGCACAGCTGCTGTTCTTTATGGATGCAGAGCTGAAACACCACTATTTGCATTAAACAGAGCAAAAATGGGAGCTCCCCTCCCTGACATGTCAGAAATCTTCATGTGTAATCATTTTTGTTGTTTGCTGAAGATGAGTTTTCAGTCACTCACTCTGGCAGTAGAGAACCTGCAGAGAGGGCAGTGAATTTATACAAACACATGGATCACGTTCTGCATGCTGGAAGGACTGAGCTCCTAAAACCAACTTCCCTTTCATCTAACAAAGATAATTTCTGATATTTTACCATAATATCATGCTCCATCCAACCTCTACCACCTTGTGCTTTACCTTCTTATATCATAGATCTCTTATAAGTGCTACACTAAATCTCTACTGTACATTCATACAAAAGAAGGAATAAACTATGTTAAATACAAGTGCCTTAACAAACAGAAGCTCTTGTCAGATAAAGCTGCATCTATACATAAATATACTCACAAAGGAATTTTGTAGCATCTGGGAACCTAGACTAAAAATAAAGAGATTATAAAAATTGGCCCCATTGAATCAGAAGTGACAGAGAAAATACACTCAAGTCCTCCATAGCATGCAGCTGGCTTTTGAGAGAGTTTGGGTGAGCCCAGGTACAATTTTGGAGCAGAAAGCTGGGCTGGTTGAGAGTTTTGTGCATACCCAGGGAGTTCCAGGCAGCAGCATGCCAATACACAGAATTATCAGCACATCAAAGGCATTATATTTATCAAACCCTGCCACAGCACATTTACTAGCTGTATGATGGATGTTGTTGTAGCAAGCAAGGAACACTTTGATGTACATGGCCTTCTTTGATTAATGAGGGCTCTTGCTGAGAAGCTGCATATGGAGTAAATTACTCTTTTCAAAAATGGCTGATTTGCACTATTGTACTAATTATGTCACAAGCTCAGAGTCGGTTCCAGACTCAGTCACCCAAAATAAAGAAATAAAAACTCGCATATACAGGTCATGATTTTGTCACACACATGCATCAGCTCAAAATCCTCAAGTCCTAATTAAATTAACTTAGAGTTTCTTTTATTTTTTTTCCTACAGAGAGCATCAGTAAGCATTTCCTTCCTTCACCAAAAGCTTCTACAAACTAGTATAGTGGTAAATAATTTCCTTCTCAGAAATGAATGCAATTTCATAGTAAATTCCTTATAAGAACTCTGAAAACATTTCAGTTTCTCATAAAAACCCCACAAGACATCTGGCCCAAAAAGCAAACCCAAAATACCCCAAAGCTGAGGGAACTAGAATACACAAAGCATGCCTCTTAAAAGCTTCTCCTAAATTAATTCTACCAGCTAGAGAAACACTACAAAACTGAAGTTATTCCATTAGCCTTGAGTCTCCAAGCATGTGGTGCCTTAAGCAATTTATCCACTTAGTTGCAACAACAGAAGTATTTCCTTGAGAGCATTAAAGCAGTGTTAATTTCCTTAAAATTTTGAACAGTAAATATTTTATCATGTTAATTTGCAGTCTCCAATTTGTTATTATAGGTGGCAGAACCATTACTTTGCCACGATCACATGGAGTGCACAGACCAAATTTATCTTTGGACATATAAGCAAGATGAAAGGAAGCACAAAATCAGCATTCAAGCCTGTGGGATAACAATTCCTTAAGTGCACTTTCTTTCAGAAAGTTCAGAATTAATCCAGATTGGGCTTCATAATTCAACAATCTTACACAACACTTTTTGTTGCAGTTGCATGACCGCACATGAACTAATTAAAAAAAAAAAAAAAAAAAAAAAAAAAAAAAGGATAAACCCACCTTTTTT
>VZTT01008627.1:423-19126 GCA_013400855.1 Buphagus erythrorhynchus | reverse complement strand
TAACCATCAAGGGATTGATTCATGTCAACTGAACAAAGATTTGCATCTGACACTTAGTTTCACATTTCTAGAGCACCTCTGAGGTTTCAATGGGCTCCAGCCAGCCAGCCAGCTCACACAGGTCTGAGCCAGAGTGGATGGGCACAAGGTGTTTAAATAGAAATAACTTCCTGTACAAAGACAACTGTTTAGGAAATGATAATCACAAGTACATCGTGCATAGCACGTGCACACACATTCTGACACAAGTCAGCCACACTGCCCTTCTTCTCCAGAGATTTCCACACCTATTTCTGCATTGCTCAAAGAAAACAGATTCTGTGAAAGGTATGGTACCCATATCAACAACACTACTTTCCATTTTTTTTTCCACATCTGTGTTTCCGTGAAAGTAGTTCTCAAGGTATATAAATTTACATTAAGCCTCTTGAAAACATAATTCAGAATACCTGCACTGTCAATAAAATATCCACTTAGGTGTTTCCAAGTTGCTTAGAAGGTAGCAACCCATAATGTCAAATCTTCTCTGAAGAGACTTTTCTCCTGTCATAGAGCAAAAGCTGGAAAAGATTTTTTCCAAAGCCATCTTGGATTTGATAGTAGTAGCCACAAAGGGAAATGATGAGGGGAAGGAGCTGAGGCAGAAGGCCACTCAGATTTTTGGCAGGTCTCCCTGGACCTGCTTCTGAAAGGTCAGGAGCTCACTGTGGGGAATGGCACTCACAGCAAAACACTGCACTGCCACCAGACAGCCTGGGAGGGGTTCACAGACTTGCTTAAAGATTGTGTAAAATATCACCTAGTAACACCAAAATAATTTTAGGCCTACCTACAAAACATATGAAGCAGGTGGAGTTGTATGAGCTATAATAGATTAGAATGGAAGAGAATGGTCTGCCTAGAACTGCTGGTGAGCAGCAAACAGCAGGAAGCCCTTTGGTACTGTTAATACAGAAAGGAAACATTAAAACCAATAATTTTGTATTATGCAAAACTGTTCTTGGCTCTCATTTCGGTGCAGTTGCACTATCTGCTTCTTCTACTCCTGAATTTCTTTAAGACAATGTTAATTTTTAATAGATTTAGAACATTAGGGGCTGACTAGCATGTACAGTGCATATTATATCTTATCTACCCATGCAAAAACAACATACCACATCTGGGTGTGCTGGTGGTGCTTTGGAAATCTCTGAGGGTTGTTCAATTCTTCCTCCACATGCAAGCACAGCTTCCCCAGAACAGCTGAGACAAGTCAGACTCCAACTTGTAGGACAGCTCAGAGCCTCACTGTTGCAAGCTCTCCAAGAGAGAGCAACTTGACTTATTGAAAATAATATTATAATGTGTTCTTAGCTCTGGTTTAGAAGAGCATTTGGAATGTTTACAGGTTTGGTTTGAATCCAGAAACTGAACTAAAATTAAGTCAGGAATTCTCAATATGCCATTATATTATAAAGACCTTTACTTCTGGTCCCTCATACTGAGAAATTCTGTGTCGAGTAGTTTGAGCTTGGCAAACACAGATATAAAGATTGTATGAAATCCTGCTAGATTTCAAAAGAAGATGAGAATACTTCTTACTGACCATGGCTAATATTTTCACTCCTGATTCTCTCTGACTTCCTTCCAGCCTTTCAGGCCATAGGCAACGTTGATGACATCATCCGGTGTAGATGACAATTCCACCCCTCAAGAATATTCCAGACAAAATGGTTTTGTCCAAAAAGTCTTCCAAAGTCAAAGTTGAAATTTCATCTCTTTCTTATTCCTGAGCCAAGAACATCTGCCTATGAAAACTTTCCTATTACTTTATATAATGAAACTACATGATGCCAACCCTTTTGCTGTTTCCCAAGAACCCCTACCATTAATTTCCCACACTAGATAAACTAGGAAATTAGTTTCCAACTCAAAACTGGTAATACTACAGAGGTATATTCTCAGATGATAATATTCTGTTGTAGACAGATGTCCAACCTGGTTCTCGTATTATAAACAGTGTAAAATAAAATAAATGCAACCATAAAGAGTACAAGTTCTGTTAGGAGACAGCAACAACTTGCAGTGAGCCCAAAAAGACTGAGGCTATGTAAAATGCAGTAGACAAAAGGATCTAATGCTGACTTCATATTAGTTGCAAACTGCTGGATCAGCCTGCTTCCTCCAAAGTCACTCATTTGGCTTCAGGGCATTTTAAATAAGCTTTTGATGCTGGAATTGGTACTGTATAGCTGGAGAATAGCAGATGCTCATATTAAAAAGCAAAAAATAAAAGCAAGTTGGGCAATTGAAAGCTGGTAAATCCAACAAGTTCTGAAGGGAGAAAAATTAATGGTTTAGAGGATGGTCCCTAAACTGGAACAAGATTGAAAATACTAAGAAGGGAAAACCTGACATATCAAGGCACTTAGAGCATGACAAGTATGCATAGATTAGTTAGAAGTTTATGCTGATTATTATAAAGGGAATTAGAGTTGTAACAGTCTGAAATAACTATTATTGGCAAGAAAAAAATACAGCACTAAAAAAACCCACCAAAAACCCCATTAACAAACCCCTGCCATCCTGCTGGGACAGTGTGCACTACTGAGAGGGACTCTGGGACTGCACCAGCACAGGTCCAGACCCAGCAGGCCTCTCCAGACACATGTTCCAGGTTCTCTGTGATTTACCTCAGAACCAGGATTCATGTCTGTGGTTGCCTACCCGAGCAGCAAAGAATGAAATTCTGGCTTTCATAAGGAGTGCAGCTTTTTGAGGACAAAATAATATTTTGTAGTTGTTGTGTATTTGGTTCTGGGGAGTAATAAATATGACAGGAAGCATAGATGTTAATTTATTGCTACTAAGACAGAATTTTAGCAATCATACTCAGCATTTACAGGCATCTGAGCTGAAATAAAAATAAAGGGAAGGGAGGTGGGAGCTATCAAGAAGTAGGAAAATAAGGATCTCACCCAATGGCCTTTTGAGATGCTAGAGCTGAACTGCCAAGTGCCAGCACCTGACCCAGGAGCACTGTTTATTTTCCCCTGGACCTCCCAATGGACCTGTGCTAATGCTGTGGCTCAGAGCTGGAATGAACAAAGCAGAGGGGCCAGAGGCAGGACAGGGCACAGGGCTGCCCTTGGTGTTATCACTGGCACCAAGCCCAGCCCACACAGCAGTGTATCCAGAGTGCAAATACCTGGTTTTAACAGAAAAACTGACACCAGGCTGGCTCTGATCATGGTAAATGGATAAGCCAAAGGTTGAAACCCTGATTAACATATTTTCCAAATATTCCCATCTTCCATCACTTTGCTGTGTCTGGAGAGGCTCGGCAGCACCACACAGCCCCCACAGTCTGGTTTGCTATGATGAGAAGTGCAGGGGGCTCAGCTCCTGGGACTGAGCCTAGCACAGACTTGGGCTTCATTTCAGCACTGCAAGAAAGTTAATAAGGCCACTTACAGTTTACAAACTACCTCCACTTGCATTGACCATTGTAAGCCTCGAGCAAAGCTGTCATGAGGCTTTTGTAGGGGAAACCTTAAGGGCTTTGGCTAAGGCATGCTGTCAGAAAACTGCTTGAAATGAATTCAAATCACCAGGCTCCCTTACTGAAGGTCAAACACAACATTTGCAGCTGGAATTGCCAACAACAGCAACATGAGGGGAAAAATAAAGACTACCTGAGAGGAAGATTCTCTGTTAGTGCTTTACTGGCATTTGGGGAAGAGCAAAGTGGGAGGGGGCAGGCAGAGCACAGAGCCTGTCAGGAAGGTGAAACTTCCTTCAAAACAGCAGCCAGCCCCAAATGTCCGAATTTAGTTTAAAGGCTGAGTCAGCCCATGCCAGTGCTGCAGGAGGAACCAGGCCTGACCATCTCCCTGTCCTGTGCCCCACAATGGGCAGATTGTCTCCTAGGGAAGGGAAATCTACTCATCTAGCAGGATAAAAGAGCCCTGAGAGCTCCTGACAGGCAGCTCCATGGCCCTTCCATAGCCACCATCCACCAGCCTTCCCTCAGCAGAAAGTGAAACCCACCCAAAATGTGGCTGCAGATGTCAGGACATCCCAGGGGAAGTGCTGTGCTGTATGGCAAGAGGGTCAGTTTGAGGTGGTAGCATGTTTTCCCTCCTGGCTTGTCCCATGACACACTGCTTGGCATGGAGGTCACTTCCAGAAGGCTCTGGTTCCCTTGTGCTAGGTCTCATCTCCTTACAGAGATGGACAGTGGTGAGAAAGCTTCAGACACTCGCTGTGAGGATGAGCACTCAGCACACACTCACTGGGAGGATGACCACTCACTCACTGTGAGGATGTTTCTCTAAGCAAAGCTCAGCTCACAGAGGAGGGTGACCCCAGCCATGCCCTCCCTGCAGCCATGGGCACCCTGCCCACCCTGGCAGAGCTGGGTGCTCTGCTATCCCCTGAGAGCCAGGCTCTGCTCTGTCTGTGCAGGAGACCCCAGGGCAGGGCAGAGCAGCCACAACGTGGCCCCAGAGCCCCAGGCAGGGCTGGCCACAGGTTCCCCTCTCAACCACCCTGGCTGGGCATCACTGGGGCTCCTGGGCAGGAGCAGAGCATGGTTACAGCCCAGGGAGGCTGTTCTGAGCCACTCAGAGCCCCCAGGGCAGGCAGCTCATCACTCTGACAGTGTTCCTTTACTCCAGTATGAGAGCCTGAATTAAAAAATATATCTACCACATTTAGTGGAACCAATCACCTCACTTTGTTTCTTAAATAATTCATCTTTTAGGCTCAGCCCTGGCCAAAGGCCCAGATTCAGACATTTTCCCATTTTCCTGATCCAAATAATACAGTTATAAAGAAAAGCATTAAGAATGATATGGCAAATTTTGTCCACTCCAAAGTTCAGCCCTAGTGCATACATTTTTGGGCATCTTTCTAGAAAAGCATCTTGAACATTTATCTGAATTTGTATTAAAAAGAACAGTCAGATTCTTGTTTGCAGTGAGCCAAGCTTCAAATCTTACAGAGAACCAGATGTGTGGAAGGCAGAGCCAGAGTAGCAAGCCCAGCACCTGTGTGTGCTGAGTCAGCAAGCTGCTCACACCCCCACGAGTGAACAAGAATAATAAGATTGGCCCCTGGGACCAGAATCAATCTATTAACCAATATGATCTGGAGACCTTGGGTCCTCTCTCATATTTTCTACAAATTGTATTGCTTCTTGTTGAAAGCAAAATCCTTGTGGTACTGCTATCTCAGGATCACGGCAGCATTTTTCATACTATCTTGCTGCATGATAAGAAACTAAAAAATATTAAAATGAAAACAGATACCAGTTCATAGGGGGAGGAAAAGAAACAAGAAAGGCCTATGATCAAAGTAAAAAAAAAGGAAGAAATGTATTTTGGGAGAAATGTTTCTCCTGTTAAAAAAGTCCTAGAATCTTATTAGAGCATGTTAAAAAAAGATACAAGGAAAAAGTTATGTAGGCATTAGTAGTTCCACTGAAGAATACATATGCTGCAGAAATATTATAGAGTAATACATGAAATTTATACACATGGAAGGATGAAAGCTGACTAGGATCCAGCTCAGAATGTTATCTCACAAGCACTGCATATTTCAGCTGGCAAACCTACCCCCATGGTCAGGGCAGTTGCCAACCACCCAAGTCAAGAAGCTCCTGTTCAGAATGCAGTATTTAAAGGGGCTAGAAAGAAGATGGAGAGAAGAGTCAGTTTCAAAAGACTAAAGTTAGTTTTGAACTTGAAAAGCCTAGAGGAAAAATCTTACATGAATGGTAACAGCTTCTGCCCTTCCACTAAAGGATGCCAGCTAATCATGACCCTGAACATGAGTGCTTAAGATGCTCAGAAAAATAGAAAATGCCACAAAGAATGCACAAAGCAAACACTTTTGATGAGAAATCACTATGTCCCTTTAGCATGAAATAGCTGCTTAGAAATACCCAGCTGCAGCTAAACCTCTGGTGACTGTCCCTCACAGAATAACTTCCCAAACAAAACACTGTATTTGTCCTCATGATGAAATCTGGTTCCCTATGTCCTCATTTTTTTTAAAAGAAAGGCTTATCCCAGTTGAAATGTTTTGGAAACAGAATATTAAATATGTTTGACCTCTTGCATAATCCTTTTTATCCATTTTAAAACTGACCATTATTATTAGCAATACTGATACCAGCTATAAAATATTAAAAGATAAAGTTAACATCTTATTCTCCCATAACAGCTTCAATTTCCATTATTTTAGTCCGTTTTATTTTTTTAGAAAGTACCACAGCACACATTTCCATGAAAGAATGGCCTGGAGGTCCTCCTTTATAGTGGGAATGTAAGAAAAAGGACTCAAGAGCATGCACCTGACCCATGAATGGGTTGAATTAGGAAACCATACAAAAAAAGGGGTGGGGAACTGAGTCCACTGAACAAAGTCAGAATTTTGGAAAATGACCATTTCACTTGAGTCTGGCAGCCACTTCACCAGTCAGCAATCATTGGCTTTTATTGGCAATTCTCGGGGACTGCAAGATTATCCAGGAAAACATTTATTTTTTTTCTTTTCTCTCTGCAGTTCCTGACTAGAAACTCCATGCATAAAATCTGAAAACCAGCAAAGTGCCTTTATTTTACTTGTTAAAGCAGCCACAGATTGCCTTGAAACCAGCGTGCCTTGCTGGAGCACTGCATTTGTTTTCTTTTAACAGGAACCAAAGCCTAAATATCACATTTGGCTATGCTGCCCTTTTGCAAATAAACCCTGAAGGAATATGAGGAGCAGGATACTGCAGTTAAGGGCTCTGCAATACCTGCAGTAACACCAGTCTCTGCACCTTACTGAACTGTGCCATTTAACAAAGGGCAGAGAGAGGAACAGACAAAAAAACCTCATGCTACACCCAAGCTTAATTTAAAACAATTTTTTAAAAAAATTAAACATTCAAGACACACAAGTGGCCCTTTTCTCCTTCTTGTTGTTTTATTTTTAGTACCCTTTTAGCCCTTGTGTGGGCTCTGTCAGCTTAGTTGCTCAACTCAATTTTTAAATCTCATGAATAAAATACAAATCATGTTCAAGGAACATTTTATGAAGTAAAAAAGTAGACTTCATTTATTAAATCTGACAATCCTTTTTCCCTCACAGGTGGCAGCTTGAAAGCACATTTCCCTGTCCCACCAGACTCAGTTTCTCATGCTGTGTGGTTGGTCCCACTGGGGAGAATTTGTCCTAAGAGGCATCATGGTCCTGGACTCTGATACCTTCATTTGTTGCAGAGAGTACATCACACCAGCAGCAGCTCACTGGAAAAGGAAAAACTACTAAAAACTCATAAAGGACTAAAAGGACCACCCAGACCAAACTCCAGGATGAAAAGCACGGCCCAGCTTGAGCAGTGTGCTGAGCTGAGTCCCTGGGCATGGAATGTGCTTACAAGTGATGCCATTTCTAGGACTTTAGATAGCAACTGACTTATAAAAATAGAAAAGCCTGGGGAGCAAAGAAAAAATGCATTCTTGGTTTGTTCTTCTCCTAGCACAAAACATTCAATTTTTGTACTAAAATACTTTTAAGCTTTCTGAGAAAATAAAACGGTAGCTACTCACATTAATAATTATTTTAAAATAAAGGAACAGACAGCACTGGAGTTAGCATTAGAGACCAGAAGTGTCACACATCCCTTTGTGGTCACACACAGACTCTGCCCAACACCTGCAACAGAGACTCAAGTGAATCTCAACCTTTAAATCCACACAATAAGCCCAATTATTAATCCTACCATTGCACACTAAACTTCTCAGGGAGCTCTGTTTTCTTTTATAGCCAATACTGTGAAATAGTTTAACTTTGGGATAGAATTTTTCTTGAATTTTGCATCATTCTGGCTTTTGTGGCACTGATTCTGTGGCTCAGCTTCCATTTCCAAGAGGGGGAAAAAAAAATAAAAAGCAATTGGCAGGTGGTACCTGCTGGTTACCCTTCCTGGAGCTCCAGGTGATCTCAGGTGCAGGATTTCACCTGCAGGTCCTGGGTGAGCCAGCTCAGCCACCTCCTGTAACTGTACTCTAATTAATCCTAGCTCTCTAATCCAATTGAAATGTCTAGCCCAAAGCCTGCCAGCACCCCTGGCTGGCAGCTCTGCCCCTTGGTCCCCAGGAGCCCTACAGGAGCACCCCAGGTCCCCTCGGCCAAGTGTCCCCGGTGTTGGTGACCCAAGGGACACCACCCCAGCGTGCTGTCCCTCTGCCCCCCAGGAGACAGGCAAGCCCCAGCAGGACCTGCCAGGTCCTCCCAGCCTGCAGCCAGGTCAGTGCAGTGAAAATGAACAATCTGGCTCTGCATCATCGTGTGGCTTTTCCCAATAAAACCTCTGCCGTCTATTCTGGGAGGTGTCACCGTCTCCGAGCTGTCACTTCAGATGAGTGTACAGCTGTTCTGAAGATATTGCTCCACGGTTCCTCCCTCCACCAGATCTGGCTCTGCTGCTTTTCCCCCTCCTCCTTTTGCACAAGTTACCTTAGGTGCCAGGAGAGTTCCCTCACAGAATTTATTGTAGCGATCTTAATTAAATTAATATTCCTGAGTGCAAGGCTACTGGGATCTGAGGCTGGTATGAGGTTCATCGACTTTCACTTAGAGGGTAAAGTTTCCAGTTTTCACTCTCACGAGGCAATATGAAAAATTTATGACAGAAGCAGGAGAACTCTTGCTAGAGGCAATGACATCCCTGTGCAATTAAAACACTTTCAAGTGCCTTTTTTTCCTCCATTCTCCTTCCACTTATCTTAGAAAACAATATACAGAGCAACTTTATTCTGCACTGTACATTTTTAACTTAAAGATCTGTAGGCAGTTGACAAATTATAACCTGATCATAAAAATTTTCTTACAGTTTGAAATGTAACATATTGTACAAGGTTATGGCCAGATGGTAAGGAGCTTTTTTTCCTTCTCTCTGGGTTTTTTTGGGCAAGAAAAACAGTTTAAAGCTTTCAAGCAACAGAAGAAACTCCCTCCACAAATAGTAACAGAGACCCTGCCTGCACTCTTTGGAGTCACAGATTTTACTGAACCCCTCAATGAGCACTTGTGGGAAAGGGCAAGGCTGGGTTTGGGGGCTCCCAGGTTCCACGGATACTGCCAGCACATCCCAAGGCCAGGCTGTGGTGGGCAACCACAGCATGCAGCTCCATCCTGCAAAACCCTCTGAGAGGGGCCAGGCTGTGGTGGGCAACCACAGCATGCAGCTCCATCCTGCTCCAATTCCTGCAAAACCCTCTCAGAGGGGCAGGGAGAGCCCATGCCTGCCTTGGCTGCCCCACACCCTTGGACAAACCCCACCAAATCTGAAAGCCACGATTTTGACTCTGAGCAGCTCTGGGATGGGATGCCTTTGAAAAAAAAAAACAACCTGCCTCATTCTCACTTATTTTGCAGAGCTGAGCAAGAGAGAGCTTTGGGGCAGTCAGCTTCTTTGTAAACTAACATTCAACTATTGCTGTGACTGCAAACTGTGGGGAATAAAGCAACAATAAATCCTTAATGACCAACACAATGCAATGGTTCTTTCTTACCTCGCTAGAGGACATAATCTTTTGCACAGTGCATTGCAGAGCACGCTGCAGTAACCAGAGCTAACTCTGAAACTTGGGAACAATGGAGACTAGTCTTTCAAGGTCCATGTAAAATTCCCCTTAACAGCATGTACCCTGACAGAAAAACTTACTTTAATATTCCATGCTTAATTCTGAACATGCTAATCCTTGTTATCTCTGGGTAGTTAACATTGCTGCAATGCAGTGATCTATAAAAGAAGATACTGGCTATTATTGATGAAATCAGGAATAATGGAAAAGTAAACTTCTAACTTCCAAAACTCACTTCAGAATTTAAACCTGGGTGGTGCAAAGAATGTAAATATTACAAATACCCACCAGCTGATCAAAGCAGCAGAGCTATATTGTGTTAAATGCTGCATTACTCTGATCATAATGGCAGTAATATAAACAGGGTGTGGATTATAGTTGCAGAAAGTTGCACATGGTGAAAGATGATGAGTCCAAATTCACTTTTTTAGAATAAGTCTACTGTTTTTTTCTTTGGAAAGCTTTAGAAAAACCCTTTTTCCTAACCTCATATTGACTCTATTTGTCTCTGCCCTGCCACCAATTCCCTCCTCCTGTCTCACTGTAAATTCAGCCTCTCTTTGGACAACATTTCAGGACTGGGATGGTGCACACAGCCATCTCAGGGACCCAAAGCAATAAACAACCCAGGTGTCCATTCTCAGTCACAAATCCCATGGACCCACCATGGGACATAACCAAGCTGCTCTGGAGCCAGCTGACACTAAGCAGGGGGCAGGTTCTGCACCCCAGGCTCAGGGCAGCACACTCAGTGCTGAGGCAGCACACAAGGCTAATCTAACCCTCCTGGTGTGGGCCAGAGAGTTTGGGCAGCTCCTGGAATGAGACAGCACACCTTTGGTATGAACCAGATGAACAGCACCACACAGACAAGATGCTGTTTTTATCACTCCAAACTGAAGGGTCTCGCTGTTGCCTTCCACTGCTGCCAGCAACTGGCACCCATCTGTCACCTCTCACCAGACATTTTGATCATTTGCTCTTGCAGCAGTGGTCTTCCATAATTTTCTCTGCCACACAGAGAAAATTCTCATTCTCAACTCTGTAACAATAAAGCACGGCAGCAAGCAGAATTTTCTTACCTTAGAGAGGCATTTTCAGTGCTCATGGCACCCATGCAAGACCAGATCAGCACCAGTGCTGGCAACTACTGCTGCTGCCTAAGGCAGAACCTCCTCCTTAAGGGACCTCCCTGCTAATTTCCCACAACTGCATTGAATAAAGCACAGCTTCAGGTGTGTGAGCTTTCAGGTATTACACAGAACACTAATGAAGGACAGTAGTTTTTAATTAAGACATGTAAGAGGACATAAGGATGGTCCTTCAAGCCAGAATTAAAGGAAAATAAAGTGTATTTCATTATCAGCAGGGACGTTTTGTAAAAGGAACATGGGCTGGTCTCCAGGATGGGGCCCAAAACCAGATAGTGTCTGGATCCCTCGTTAAAATATGGATATTTCTGAATCAGTGCTTAAGGCAGCAAGAGAATGGCCTCAAACAAAACTTGCAGCTCCTGGGAGAGAGGGAATGCAGCTTTTTGAATGCCATTTTAACAGCTGAAGCACAGTGAAACACCACACAATCATCAAATTGGTGACAAAGAGGAAAGAAAGCAAGGTGCTATCATGGGGCAGAGATCTGAGAAGGACTGACCCCACATCATTTACAATGTTCCTCTCACTCACAGCTTGAGTTTAAACATATGCAAAAGAAATAATATTTGATATATTGATAAGGTAGCTGAAATGTCAGCTCACTGTACAAGGAAGAGAAGACTGTGATATTGCCTTTTTTGAATGCACCAAAATATTAAACTTCCCATCTGAAGTAACCTTGAACCTGTTCTAACCATACTGCCAAGAGACTCCTACAACAGGAACACAAAGATAAGCAGAGATATCAGCTCAAAGCTGAATTTGGAGGAAAAGGATAACCACTGGATACAGTAGCTCATTAATGTATAGGTGGAGATGACAACACAAAATACAAATAAACAGGAACTCCTTTGCTGACTCCAAAACATCCCTGATAACACTTTCTGTTCCTGAGTGGTGAGGAGTGCTTTGCTTAGCACAAAATCGGGAAAACTGTGTGTCATTTCTTCCCCCAAAAAAGAATTCGTATAACCGAACTGTGAATATTTTAACATCTCCCCCTCTTGTAAAGATAAAGATGGGGGTTTAAAACACACACAAACCCCAGCTCCTCTGTGCAATCCCCTCACCTGGAAGTGGCCATCCCCACAGCTCGAGGCAATCAAGGCTATCACCTTCAGTAAAGAGGCAAATTAAGATCTTTTCAACAAGCTCTGTGTTAACTTTAGCTCAACACAGGCACAAAGCAGATATGTCCTGGAGTATTTCAGCTGCTTTTAAAGTGAATGCATATTTCTGTCCCAAATTAGAAAAATATGACAGTAGAGCACCAGATTGGTTAAAAGGTCTTGGCTCTCATACATCTGTCATAAATGCCATGGAAAATCTGTCAAATTGTGCAACTTGACCAAGCTTCAATGTTTCTGTGTAAATGAGGAACACAGGACTGCTTCACGTGGTAAGGGATTTGTGAGGGTAACAGCTTTAGAGCACACAAGCACCTCAAATAACACTGCAGTCAGGAACTACACCAAATAAATAAAGGATAAATTGGACAAAACCTGAGACAGGCATCTTTACTTCTTCTGACACTCTCTCCCCAGCCAGTGGACAGATTAACTTCAACAGTTGCTGCAGCCTAGTTAACGAAGGCAGGAATTCAGGGCACCAAGGGCAATTGATACTGCATTATATATTTTGCCAATTTAGCCTCAGTGAAGAAATCTATACTCCCCATCTGCACAGGGTTTTGCTAACACAGCACAAGACAAATAGTAACCACCAGCTGTAATAAGTGAAGTGAGGGATGAAGGAATTCGTGGAGTTCAGGATAGTTTCCCAAAGGTCAGAAGCTCACATCACCAAAACAGTACTGGGGGAGATGTGGGACTTCCCTGTGAGAGCAAATACAAGCCCAAATGGAAGAATTCTGTGTGAGAGACTGTATAGTAATTGGTGTCATAGAAAAAACCCTCTCTTTTCAAGGCAGAAGAAACAGACAAGATGATGGAGGTTATAAAAAGCGTCTTGCACTGTAACTGACCTTGAAATGCTTCTTTTCTCTCAGCCTGATTAAGGGAAAAATACTTAGTTAGACACTCTCTTTGTCCTCCACATGGATAAGCACAAGAAATAGAGGAAAAAAAAAAAGGAGGAGGAGAAGAGGAAGAGAAAATCAATACAAGCTGTCTTCAGTTTAACCAGAATGTTACAGTGAATAGGTTTATGAAACCTCCAGTAAAGAGGAGCACAATTGCTCCCATAACAGCAGAAGTTGCTAAATTTTAGTGTAGTGTAACTTTCTAAGGTGTCATATAACAAAAAGAAAATGCAGGTGTTCTTACTGTCCAAGGACAGTACTTGCATTAGAGTGTTTAAATTACTAACCTGGAATTAACTCATCTGATCTAATGCAGGGGTTGTGACAGCAATCACTACTCTGTGCTGCACAAGAAAATAAAAAGCCTGCCTCACACATGGGAAGAATAAATAGAGATAATAGGGAGTAGCTCTTCCCATCTCTCTCACCAAAAAGATTTATGCTCTGAAATAGAGTTTACACCCCATCAAGCCTTTTTGGTTAAAGTATATGGATTTAAGCTACACACAATCATAATTGTCTACATTTTCTTGATAGACAGCTTAAAATGAGCACTAGTGAATTCCTGTCCTTGCTGGTGTCTTGTAGCTGTCAGTCCCACTGGAAAATTCTGAGTTGTATGAAAACAGAACCCTTCTGATTTCTCTCTCTCCTCTCTTTCTTCCTTACATAGGTATGTATATACTCTCATTGAACCAGCTGCATGATCCTGCCTGACAAAAACCAGACAGATACCGAGGTACAGAAATAGGGGCTATGGAAAATAAGCAGATGGTCTTTCTTTACTATGCAGGTGCTGTTCAGCAATTTTTCCCACCAGTGAAGCTGCAGTATTTTGCACCATGTTTTCCCAATTCACCAGACAATCAGGAGCAGAACAACATGAATGCTCTGTTCTGCTGCGATGTGCTGAGACAGCAGGTTATCAGTGGTGACTCTGAAGCTTGCTGACATCTGACATGAATTCCTGGCATGCTGACTTTTTAAAAATCGATGGGGACAGACCTCAGAGTAACAGAAATAGCTGTGAAGTTTAACACTGCTGAAACTGGTCAGGCTTGATTGGCTGGTGAACATGGAAGGTCAGAAAGAGGAGCACTGGATCCTCATCAGTAGGAACAGAAGCAGATTATTATAGAAAAAAATCACCCTGAAGTTTCACAGCTTACTGTTCCTGTGAAATAGCCGAGATCAGGAGATGCATAATGTGCAGCAGACCTCTTCTTTATTAATACAACCTTAAGCTAAGGATGAAAAATGTATATTGGCATACAGAAAGGCTCAGTGGACTGTTACAAAGCCATTGCTTGACCTCCATTTTTGATAATTTTAGAGCAGTTCCTAAAAACTTCTTTTAAAGGAAATACTTTAGCCATAGAAAGATTGTTGATGTTAATTAGGCTTCACTCTTTGGAGTGGAAGTGGGGAGGGAATGGTTAAGCTCCAGGAGAAAAGTACCTATAAATTTAAGCTTTAACTTAAAACATGGATGTAGCTTCTTTGCCTTCTTAATAAAGCAAGTTACAAATTACACCCTAAAAACTGCAAACCACCTGTCTACAGAACTGATGAAGCACAATTCCTCATTCATCTTGATCATTTTTACATGCTAAGAAGGCTCACATAGAAACACCCATTGAGTCAATGGATATATAAAAGAAAGTCAGCAAACCTCATTGTAAGGCTTTGAGAAAATAAAAAAAATTACATTGTAATTTTCCTTTCTAAACACAAACTGGATGGAAACTGGATGACAGAAATTGCTGACAGAAGAGGGTGAAAACATTTTCATCACTGTTTTTCAAAAGGATCTTGCCCTTATAGGTTAAAAAAAGGCCTCATGCTTTAGAACACAAGTAGTATAGTGATCACGTTAATACATTTTACTGAAACTTAGTAAAAGGACATTGTCAAGTGCTCTTATGCAGTTTCTAATGTAGGTGTTTCACTCTCCATTGGTTGTATAATAACCTCTCAACAGTTTGAAAAGAACATCTCTTTCTCTGTTCCCCTCGTGGGTAAACATGGTTTCTGCAGTTATGGACCATGAGCCAGGATGGTAATGGACTTCTAAATTCAGGAGCACTCAAAAAATGTATCAGTGGTAGCAAATAAAGCCATAAATCATTAGCTTGTGCTCCTTGATTTCAGCCTCTGCATTCACATGTTTGTGCTGCTGTACTGACATTATTTATTTCACTTATCTCCTCAGTTAAACTAATATTTTTTCATACATTGCACAGTGTATGTCTGCAAGCATTGATTACTGGCACTATGGATGCAAGATGCCCACTTTGGCAGGGAGTGCAGGTTCAGAGTGCCACAATCCAACCCTCCCTTGTGTTTGAGCAGCCAAGAAGAGAAAGACCCTCCAAGAGCCACATGCTTAGAAGTTTTCCATAAAAAGCAGATCTGTTGCCAGCTGTTGGGTGCACATTGTCCTCCCTCATAAGAGAGGGACCTCCCCTCTGTGTGGCCTCTCTCCTTTACCTGTCTCATTGCCTCCCAGCTCCTGAAGGGCTCTGCTCTTCACAAGCTGATCTGCAGGGGAACAATCCACTGCCCTTCCCTAAAGTGTGTTGGGAAACAAGGCACCACAAACACCCCATTGGAGGAGAGGCTCAGGAGAGGCCTTTCTGATCCCTTTGGAGAGTGAGGCCTCCTATTATGGATGGCCAAGGACACCAATGTGCTGCTCAAACCTTGAGCACATCATCTCTACGCTCTTCACCATGAGAAACTGCACGGCCACCATGGAATATTTGCACCCAAAGTTATTCCACTCTCCTGGCAAATTCTCTTCATCCATTCCATGCATTTGCTATTTAAATGCCTGGTGATTGGAGATTTGGTGTGCTGAAATTATCTTATCTAAAATTATCCCTAGCAGGGAGATGCCCCATTTATTTACTCTCAGAGAATTTTCTTTTCAACATTATTTTGTTCAATACCAGTGAGCCAACACATTTAAAAGTGAAACCAGCAAAAGCATATAGAAAGAGAATGATAATGATTTACCACACAGAAGAGTGGTCTTTGAGTGATATAGGAAAGCAACTTTCCCCTTTAACATACAATCAAATTTTCAGGTCAGTCCATCCAACTCAGATTTTCACAAAGTCACTCCTGTTGAAGTTTACCACAGCTGCCTTCTGGACTTACTGCAGTGATTCCCCAGAGCTGTGGGAAGAAAGAGAGGAAAGTTTTCTGTAGATCCTAAAACTAAAGATATCAAAAGCCCAAAGCTCTTCAGTGGACACACTATTAATTGCCAACTGAACCAGTTGGTGATAATCATTTTTCAAGGTATGTGTACATGACTTAGTTCAGAGTTTATTTTTAGACTACCAGATTCTAGAAGGTTTTGGATACAATACATCAAGAATATGAAAGCAATCCCAGACAGCAAAAATAAAAATCAAAGCAAATGTGAGTGAGCACAACAATAATAAAGATTGTATATTGCATAGTGATGGGTCAGAATATATGATACCCTGGGCAATATCTTCCTAGGTTTTTTTAGATGAACAGGCCTGTCCCTTTAGAATAAAACATTCAATACATTCCCTGCAAAATTTGTGGGATTTGTGGGATATGTCCTGCATCTCCAATTTGTCTGCAGAGCCTCTTGATTGCTCCTTGGCTGTTTTTTATGGTTGAATCCCTAGTGCCAGACTAATCAGAGCATTGCTTCCCAGCGTGCCTATTTCTGGAAATCAGAACAATTCTCTCTCTCTGAAATGCTAAGCTCCTCTCTCCGATGTTACGCCTCCTACTAAAACAAACAGAGATATTTATGGCAGACATCACTGAAATACAGCACACACAATATAACCCAGAAAGATTTAAAAACATGATTTAAGACTAAAATCCATTTTGGGAAGACAAAGCCACACAGTATAAGTGTCCTCTTCATATTTCTGTTTTTTTAATACGGTAGATGCCATGCATAATGCAGATTTTTGGTTCTGTGCTGTTGACATCATTTAAGAAAACAAAAAACTCAGGAAACCAAGAAATTCTTTAGATCTGAAATTCTGGGAAACCCACCAGATGGATGCCTTAGTGTGAGAGAAATATTCTGACTATAAATGTCATCATTTGAGAGTTGCTTCAAATTGAAAGTTTAGAAGGAATTGAATCCCTGTGCTTCCCTCTCCCAGTCTGTGCTTCCAAAAAATAAACAAGGATTTATCAGTCCCCGTGATTCCAAGGACAGTNTTATAATACATGGGCAATGAATAAAACCAACGAAGATCTGGATTGAGCAAGAACAGATTCCCTTACACGATAAAGGCCAACAGTGATTAAAAATGTGAGAGAATAAGATTCTCAGCTAGCAACAATGAACATGAAAGTGAGAGATGTGTAGGAGCAGTCTTAAGTCCAGAGCCACAGGCACGGCTTGGTTGCTGTGTAACCTTAGGCTGATGTTTTGGAAGTGTAAATGGCAAAGGATGCAATATTCCTCGCCCTGACAAAGGTGCAAAACTTAAAATTCTTCAGCTCAGCTCCCAGAAGATTTCTCAAAAATCACTCAGAGCAACCAATTGCCAAGTTTCAGGGCAGGCTGGATGCTGATAGCAGCTCCAGAGGTAGTGCATGGAGCACAGGGTCACCAGGGAGAGTGAATGTGCCTCCAACAGGACATCAGGAACTCCAGGATAGTGCTGGAGGCCTTCCCAGTCCCCAGAGCACTCTGCAATCAGGAGTGAGACGAGGCAGTTTAAAGATACATAACCTTCTCTTCCACTGGGCTTTCAGTCCTTACAGCACAGGGCAGAGCCAGCCCTGCTCAGCTCACAATTCAGTGTTTAATTCATGTCTCCCTCCAGACAAACAGTTACTTCAGCAAGTCATTCCTGCAACTTCAAAATAGATTTAAAGGCACCTAGACCACAAAGTCTGAAAATTAATAAGTGATTTCAGGCAAAATCACTTTTTTAGTAGTTAAACGTGAGTAAGGAGGTAAAATTAAATGTGTTCCATATACTTATTATTTTAAAACTTTATTGGCTCATTGTATTGAAATGTCCCTCACTCTGATTTGGTTACATAATAATCATTCCACTGTTACCTAATACAAATAGGCAAATGAGTGCATCTTTATAATCCAGGCCCTTTTTCCAGGTGTTCTGTAAAGTGAACAGTGACAGAATCCCTCAGTGCATAGTAAGACCCTTGATTTTCAGTTCAGAGAGTCAAAGTTCTATATTTGGATTTAATAGTAGTTAATTATTACAGATAACAATGTAGCTTTTTAACAGTCATGAATTAATTTACTTTAATAGGCAAAAAAAAAAATTCAATTACCCAGAAAATGACTGTTGAGCTAGCAGGTTGTCGTGGTTTAACCTGACTGAAGCCACTTTCAGGCTCAGCATCCAGCACAGATTTGCTAGAGCACATCCAGCAGCTCAGCCCACCAAGACCCCAGCACTGCAGCAGTGTCAGAGAGCAGGATGAGAGCCTGACACTCTGCTCACACCCACTGGATTCTAGGGGCTCTCTGTAATCCTGCTCCCCATCTCTCAGGCAGGGTAATACAGTGAGGAGATCTGGGGAGTTCAGTTACTGTGGAAAACACAAGAACAGAAACATCACTTGACAGAAGGAGCCTCATTCTCCAGGCACNTGATCTTTTACCCTTTTTTCTTCCCCAGGTAAGCAGGATATCGGGAGCAAAAATATCACGTTTGTGAAATCTTTATCAACATTAATTCTGAGGACAGAGATACTACAAGGAAAAAGTATTTGTCTCTGCTGATATGTTATGGTTTTGACACTGACAAGCTGATTTTAGGTATTAAATACACCAAATGTCAGCCTGCTGTCTTTTCAGGACTCTAATTCTTCTATTGACTTGGGAAAAAAATATGGAGCTCCCA
>VZTT01008625.1:56879-68240 GCA_013400855.1 Buphagus erythrorhynchus | reverse complement strand
GGACAGAAAGAGAATGTTATAGATAAGAAGAGAATAAACAACCTTGAGAAGCACAAACTACATCTCCTGACTCCTTCATCAAAGCTCAGGCTGGGAAGAAAGACTTCTCCAGGTTTTGGGGTCATCTTAACCCCGAAATCGGACAGTGATTAAATTATGGAAACAACCCCCCAAAATCCAACACACAACCAGTTTGTTCCTGGAGCCAGGACATGATGGGTTCAGCAGCTGTGGTTACCTGGGTTTCATCACTCACACTTCAGGTCTCAGCAGAGCTGCCAAGTGCCCACAGAACTCTGCAAAGCTTCAGAAACTCCCACAACTGGGCAGATTTTCCTCATGGACCTCCTGAGGCAGCCCCCGTGCCACCATGCCCATGGCCATTCATAAAACACTCTGCACAGGGAGGGGCAGCAGGCAGGAGACCAGCAGAGACCTGGAGGAGCCCATGGACTGTGAATATGTCACCATCCCCTCTGGCATCCAGTGTGGAAAAAGCAGGAAGCTCCACTGGATGAATAACGAGTTCAGCAGCCACTCACTGATCTGCAAGTGCTGGAAATTGGCTCCCAGCCTCCCTGCCACGTCCTTGCAGTCCTAATTACACAGACCACCCTACCCTGAAATTAAACCTTCCCAACTGTTACATCAATGTTAAGCTTCACATCGAGGAATGATATGCCCCAAACGGAGGTAATTAGGTCAAATGAAAAAACAAGACTAATTTCAGAATGATTTGGTTCACTTTTCTGTTGCTCAGAATAGGGTTTGGATCAGGTTCTGTGGACTACACTCATGAAGAGTTTATTTAAGCCACTCCTTTGCACGTTCACTTCTGCACCAAGGAAGACACCAGAGGGTCTGGAGTTCCAATGTTTGGCTTTTGTTGCCTTTTTTTTCCCCCTAATATTTTTCTAATTCATTGTAGTCCCATTAAACAAATGCTGCCAGAAGATATTTTCTGCATTTTTCTCTGGATTTGCACAAAGCTTTCTACTGGTTTGGCAAGTCCAGAGATCTTTATCAAACATTAATTTTCTAACTAATTTTCATGCCTCTGTTTGTGTTGAGTTCTTCCAACAAGATGTTCCTTATTTTCCAAAATTTCCAGACAACAGAACATTGACTTTGCTGGAGCTCCCTGCACTGCACACCAGGCTGCTCCAGCTCCCAAAGATGAAAATTTGTTCAAAAAGATTCTTTTGGGTCGTAACACAGGATGGAGTAAGGTGGAACAAGGAGAGTGGCTAAGCCATCACCTTCCTGGGCTACTGAGCTGGGGCCAGGAGCAATTATCTGCTCTGGCAGTCACTGCTCCCCCTGACCCAGCTGAGACACAGGCACAAACAGCCACCCCAGGAGGAAATTCATGTGGCTTCCAGGACACTGAGCTCCCTACAGGAGATGGAGACAATTTCATTGTTCTTGGCCTTGGATGGGGAAAAAAAAAAAAAAAGGAAAGAATGAAAGAGGAATAAAGACCTTCCAGAAATGATATTTGATCCTCACACAGTTTTCTACAATAAGCTGTCCCTCCCACTGCTGTTAATTTGGCTATTATTTTGATGTCCTCTCTGAGGTACTGTGAGGTGTCAGTGCTTTCATCTAACAGGAACATTGCCAAGCTGGCCTGGGTTCTTTCATACAAAAAGGCAGAGATGTAAAGAATAAAGGTTACTTGAAATTCTTCTAACTCAGGTTTTCTTTGTGATTCAGTTTGAAAACGTGTGTGGATGCTTCTCACTGGAACTCTCCTTACACAAAACAGCACAGACTCCATCACTCACAATGGAGGTCACAGCCTGAAAAATGGGGAATTACAGCTAAAATCCTCTTCATCAATGGCTCAGGAGACAGAGCTGTCTTGGGGGTGGCCAAAGGCCAGGAAATGAACTCCTGCAGGATCTAAAGGCCATGGGCATCCTACATCCACAGCACATTTCTTTGCCCCTAACACCTGTGACCTAAGGAAAGCAGCAAGTGCCCAAGAAGAGGAGGGAAACACCCAAGTACACAGCACCACAGCATTTGGGCCTTCTTCCCACACCTTAAGCATCCCTAATTTTTAATTCAAGGCTTTCCTTTCCAAACTAGCTGAAGTCTGGCTTCATGGAAATACGGTTTTCATGGTGGGAAGAGTCCCTGAGGAACTCCAGTGTCCTCGCCCACATCAGTCTGGCAGGGGGTGACAGCAGTGGCTTTCCCTCCCCATCTCCCTGGCTTTTTCCCTTCCATCTCCCTGGCTTTTTCCCTCCCCATCTCCCTGGCTTTTTCCCTTCCATCTCCCTGGCTTTTTCCCTTCCATCTCCCTGGCTTTTTCCCTCTACATTTCCCTGGCTTTTTCTCCCTCCCATTTCCCTGGTTTTTTACCTCACCATCTCCCTGACTTTTCCCCTTCCATCTCCCTGACTTTTTCCCTTCCCTCTCCTTGACTTTTTCTCTCCCCATCTCCCTGGCTTTTTCCCTCCCCATCTCCCTGACTTTTCCCCTTCCATCTCCCTGACTTTTCCCCTTCCATCTCCTTGACTTTTTCCCCTCAGCTCATCTCAATTCTTTCCTGCCTGCTTTACACACCTTGTGTTTCTTTCCTCCCTCTGCTCCTCTCACTCACTCACTTTCTAGCACTAAGTGAACTCCATGGCATCCATCCCACTGCCTTTGCATGGCCTGAAATAAGACCAAGCAGGGCTGTGTGTGCAGCAGTCACTGCTCCTTTGTGCACAGCAACACATGCAATTGATCTTCTGTCAGACAACTGCTGCTGCTGCTGGCACTTTGCACACTCGGTGTCCTGGGGCCAAGAGAGCCCCTGTGGCAATAAACACATCAGGAAGTGTTTGAGTGCACAGCCTGATGCTTCCCCAGTGTGGGAGCAGCACTCTGCTGTGCTACAGTGGCTGCAGCCAATCCTTCTGGGCTTATTCATCTGCCAGGAGCACCAGAGTGGTCACTGCAGCATCAGCCTGCCCTGTGCTGAGCTGGCACTGGGGACCAGCACAGCTCAGCCCCCAGCAGGGCAAGTCCCTGCAGGAAATCAGCTCTGCAAACCCTGGGAGATGCTGGTTTGGGATCTCTGCCCCACTGTCCCTTTTCCTTGATGGCTTGGAGGCAGTATCAGACCCCAGTGGGTCATTCTGGAGCAGAGTGGAGGGGAATTCAACACAGAAACACCTCCAAGGAGCTCTGAGAGAGAATTCCCACCTGGCAGAGAGGGGCTGAGCAGGGACAAGGACAGGGACAGGGACCAGGAACAGGGACAGGGACAAGGACAGGGACAGGGACAGGGTCAGGGACAAGGACAGGGACAGGGACAGGGTCAGGAGGCTCAGAGCTCTGCCACAAACTCTGCCAAAGTCAGCACAGAGAGGGACAAAGCCCAGCTCTCGTTTTCAAGGCATACCCAAAGCTTTGAAAACAAAACCAAGTGATGCATCTTTGCTCAGCTGATCACCCATTCCACTAACACATATTTATTTTAAATAAATATATGCACGAATCTTAACTGGCAGCAAATGTTACATCTTTCTTTTGGCTGATATTCCTGCTTCGAAGGGTATTCACAAGCACAGGAAAAGAAACGAATTATTTTAAAACAAGAGGATGTATTTGCATGCCTATAAATACACAAAATAACTGCTTTTCCTGTTTTAAAGATGCATTACAATTACAGTTTTATACAATAAGTTATTAGTTTGAATTCTGTAAACACCTCTTAAAATAGTAAAGAAATTGAACCATCCTAATTTTTCAATCAAATTTAAAGACAGAGGATGTCAAATGTTAGAGCTGAGCTGGACTGCATCGATTTAAAAAATACATAAACTTCCAGGTAACAGAATAAATGCTTCTGAGGACACCTGAAAAAAAAGCCTTCTGAAGATTTCACTCTTTCTACTTCTGCATGCTGAGTGCCCCTCATGCAGGTTTAATTTATGCTGTGATGGATATCCTGAGAGACAGAAGCTGTATTAAAGGCATGAAGATAAAATAATCCCTAAGTGAGAAGAGCCAGTTTGGTCTCAATAACTCTCTACTCAGCACTGCAGGTTAAATCGATTTTATTAACTTTGCTAGTTAGCATAAATAGAAGCTCCCTGATTAAAATACTAGTTTGTCAGGGATCAGAATCTCCCTACCTGGTAATAATCCAATACAATTTAATGACTGTTCCTGAGGAAGGAAAATGATCTCTCAGTGTATTTATATTCCCTTTCAGAGCTGTTGCTCCTCTCTGGCCTAAGCTTTTGAGCTGGACCAAAGGCTGGGTCACATGGAGGGTTTGTTCTTCAGCTTTCCAGCAAGGAGAGCACTGAGCACCATGAAATATGTTCTGTTCTGGAGCCCTTCAAATGAGACCATGGAAACTCAGCTCCTGCTCAGCACTGATTTGAAAGAACCTAATCCTATAAAATGCTAAATCACTCTGGCAAAGCTCCTGAAATCCTGTTCCTCAGGATACCAGCCCTGAGTTATGGGGTACCACAGCTTGCCAAGATGGCCCAGGCTCTCAGGGCATTTTTTCAAGCCCTCTTGCCCTGGTCCCACTGCAGGCTAATCTGTGGCATGTTCCTGAAATGCTTCCAGAGAACCCCCAGGAGTAAAGGACACAAGAACTGCAAGGCTCCATCCATCTTTTGCCAAATGCAGTGGGAAAAAAAAAACCTGCATGGTCTTTACAAAGTGGGATCTGTCTGCAGGAAACCACCAAGGACTCGTGTCTGGTAGACTTCCAAATTTTGGCTGTGCATTTCAAAATTTTTGTTTTTATTTTTTCATTTTTATTTTTTGCACTAATTCAGCACTGCCAGCACTGGGTAAGGTCCCAGCCTTACATCTGATTTTCAGCAGAGCCCACCAGCCCTGACTTCCTTGCAAGCCATGTCTGTGCTCAAAGCAGAAATCCACACAGATCCTTCCCCATCTAATGGAAATGCAGGGTCCCAGCTGCAGGCACAGAGCAAAACTATTTGTGCTTGAGGAATAAACTGTGTCTTTTTGAGCCAAAACACTGCTGCTTCAACTATCCCCACCAAAATGAGATTCTCAGAGCTCTGCCCCAAGGAGAGAGCTCGAGGGAGAAGAGCTGCAGATGGCAACAACCAATCTCCTCACTCAATGAGATACCAAAAAAGTCCTTTGAGACAGCAAAAGGGCAAAGCAAGGCTCCACACAGATCAGAAAATATGTGGGCATATATACTGGTGTGTGTATATTTAAAATAAATCTCTTCTTCTTATGCTCTTTGTTCGACTGCATTATCAAAAAAGAGGTTTTAAATACAAGCTTATGGGGCAACTAAAGAGGTGAATTTATGAATGTATTCCTAACAGAACACACTCTGGAAGGCTTTAATCTATGAATTGTGACAACCTTGGACAAAATGGATTTTTAATAGAATATAATGTAAACTGCCTGAAACATTGTGATAAGGAAATTTTTTTTTAAGTAATGCACAAAAAAGGCAACGATGCACTCTGCATGAAAGGAGGAAAGGTCTTAATTTAAAGCATTTTAATGGACACTCAATTTGTGTAGGGAAATGTGAGAAATGGAGATGAAAAACTCATGAGAGAGGGCAGAGGGAGGAAGATTAGGAAAGCAAGCAAATTTGAAAATGCTCCAGCTGATAAGAGGGGCTGAAAGGACCACAGGCAGGATTAGGACATGTCCCAGCTCAGAGCCACTGCTCTGCTGGTGGCTGTGCCTGTCAGGGGCTCTGATCAGAGCCCAGCACTGGCAAAGCCCAGCCCAGGGGCCAGGCAGACCTGGCAGAAGGGCTCTGGGAGGGCACAGAGCCCTCTCAGGGCTGCTCTGGCTCCTGGGGGCTCCTCGGTGTCCCCAGGGCTGTGCCAGGGGCTGGCAGGGCTCCCCACCTGCACAAAGCCTGGGGGAGGCTCAAACCCCCCAGGAACTCGGCCAAAGCAAACCCAGAAATAAGCTAAGCTCAGCCCAGAGGCTCAGGCCTGGCTTAAGCCACTGCTTCTCCACCAGCAGAAGTGAAATTAATTCCAAGGGAGAAAAAAGCATCTCCCCCGAGGTGGATAGCATTCTGTGCACTGAGAGCTTCTGCTGTGCCACAAAAGAGACATAAACTGCCTTTAATGGAGCTCCTTGGGCTGCCAAAATGAGGAACAGTGAACCAGGTCTAGTGACAATTCTGTCACGTTGACCTTAATAGAAGCAAGTTCGGGTCTCTGATCATTTAAATGAAACAGCAGAACTTCTACATAAACACTTGACATTCTTCAAAAGAAACAGGAGGGCCACCATCATGACCAAAAAGACAAATTAAAGGAAAGATCAAAGTTAAATATTTACTCCAAGCACTACAATATTTGCAAATCTTGAAGTGATCTTTCAGCAGTTTCTATTTGCATACTTTAATTAATCCAAAAATATTAAACTAATCTCATAAAGGAAAGGGTCAAAGTATTAATTAACTTGAGATGCATTGCTTTTGTGCAATTTAACAGTTCAACACAAAGCAAAACTCAGCTTTAATAAAAACTAAGTTACTGTGACAGGTATAATTTCATGGATTAGTGAAACCACATACCAGGCAATAAGTTTCAGTGTTCAGGCTATTTTTTTGGGGGGGGTCCAACTTTAAAAACAGTTCCTTCATTTTGATTTCAGTAACATCAGATGACCCTGATCTCCCTGTAAGCTCAGTATTTCACTTTGACACTGATGGCTTTCCACCTTGCTCCGAGGGGAGCAGAGGTCATGGCTGTGAGAGGAAAGAACCTGCTGGGGCTCACAGGGAGCAGAGCCTGCCCAGCCACCTGCTGCTTTTGGGATTCCCTAAAAGCAGAGGGCAGACAGAATTCAGGGAATAAAAAGCAGTTCTGTTTATTGAAGGGCCTTCAGGTACATTTGGGGCAGATGAAACTCCCCAGGGGCTACACCCAAAAATGGACAAGGATTTTCACACTTTTATAAGTTTGGGCCATTTGTATATTGGGGGTTAATCTCCCAATTACCCCAAGTAATTTGGTGACTGACTTTGGGGTAAGTCATTTACCCCAAGTTTGCTGCCCCCAATCCCTTTTGTTTCCATCCCTGGGGGCCTGAGGCAGTGAGGTGTCCTTGATTCCCAGCCTGGAGAGGAATTGTTGTGTCTGCCCCAAATGGGAGAGCAGCAGCTCACACTGTGCATGGAATTTAGAGTCAGACACTACAGAACTGCAGGATTACAAATATATTAAAAATATAAAAGCTGAAATCCTAAGGCATCAGACCCACATGAGCCACTGGAGCTGAGCCCTGCTGGAGCCACGGTGTCACCTCCCAGCTCCAGGGATCCCAGAGCTCTGCCTTATCAGCCCAGGAAACCCCAGAAAATAACCATGGAAGGTGGATGGGAGTTCCTGCATCCCCTCACAATTACAACTTACAAATGTGCTTAGGAAACAATGAGGGATCTTCCCCCACCTCCCCTTCTTCTGCCTTCTTTCCTTTTTTTTTCCCCCCTCTCCTCTCCTTTCCTTTTTTCTTTTCTTTCCTATGCTTTATTTTTATAACTGGGGAGCGAGTGCATGGAAGAGCTGATGCAGGGAAAGGCTTGCCTGGAACTCATGCCACAGGGCTCTGTAGCACCTCTGCAGAGACTGTGAGAGGGGAATCACCTCCCCTCACTTCACAGCTTTACAAATGTCTGCATCCCACCCAGGCACCCAGGCACTTCTCCCTCGTGGTGCCCCAGGTCTGCTTCACCCAGCCACGAGAACTCTCCTCAGCAGTGCCTGTTGCTGAAAAAGTAATTAAACATATTCCCATTAAATATTAAATACCTTTCCACATTAAATATTATCCCCCTCAACACTCCTGTGGCAGGTACCCAGGGCTGGATGGGATTCATTTGCTCCTCCAATGCAGCTTCAAAAACTAAACAGAGAAGAAACCCTCTTTGTACTCTAAACCTCTGACAAAACCTCCTCCTAGGTCTAAGCAATTACCAGCAACCATTCTGCTCCCTTACAGGAGTTTTCAGAAAAAAAGATGGATGCAAAAGACTCTGTGAATAGAAATTTTGACATAAAGTTTTGTGATTTCCTAATTATTATCCAATTTCTAGCTAAATTTATGCACGGTGTACTTTAACTGGAGAGTAACTGCAGGATACTGGGGAGAAACTGCTTGTTTTGTAAAATCCATAATTCTGACTAACAATGTAAACCTCTCATTAGTTTTGATCCAGCTGATGGGAGCATTCCAAGAGTTCAGAGCCACTCCTAGGTGTTTGCAGCATTAATAAATAACAGTGAATAGCACAGCTTTCAGATAAAGAAGGCTGCATTGTTCTATACTGCTTTCGATTTCGATATTTCTCTATTTTAGTTCATTTTTTTTTCTCTTGGCTCTTTGGCAACAGGAATTCTGCTGCCCTGACAGGCCATGAAAAGCAGATGTGAGCCAGCCTCCAGTTTCACTCCATAACCCACTCCCAGATGCTCAGGAGTGAAACAACAGAGGAGGAATCTCTCATGAGGTCACCTGCAGCTTTTTTTTTCAGAGTCACCTTTTTTCCCAGGGGGCTGGGGAGGAAGGCAGAGGCTGGGGAAGGAGGGTCCTGCACACCTGAGCACAGGCCCATGCTGCAGGGGCTCACCTGTCCGCGGCGCCGGCGTCGTTGTGCACACAGGTGAGCGTGGCCGTGCTGCGGGCGCTGTCCGTCTCCTCCTGCACCCCCCACTGGTCAGCATCGCTGACCCTGATGTCCGAGATCCTCACTCCTGGGGCCGTCCTGATCCTGTTGGGGAACACAAGGATTGCCTTAGCTGCACGTGTCCAGACTAAGGCACACCTGTCTCCAGGTGTCTCCAGGTAAAGGCACACCTGTCTCCAGGTATCCCCAGATAAAGGCACACCAATCTCCAGGTATCCCCAGATAAAGGCACACCTGTCTCCAGGTATCTCCAGATAAAGGCACACCTGTCTCCAGGTATCTCCAGATAAATGCACACCACTCTGCAGGTATCCACAGATAAAGGCACACCTGTCTCCAGGTATCTCCAGGTAAAGGCACACCTGTCTCCAGGTATCTCCAGATAAAGGCACACCAGTCTCCAGGTATCCCCAGATAAAGGCACACCAGTCTCCAGGTATCCCCAGATAAAGGCACACCAATCTCCAGGTATCCCCAGATAAAGGCACACCTGTCTCCAGGTATCTCCAGGTAAAGGGGAGCAAGGAGGGTGAAGGGAAATGCTCCCTCTCCCATCAACAGCAGATTGCAACCACGAGTCACTCTGCTTTAAAAACATAAAACAGGTCCAATCATTTTAAAGAGGTGAGGTATGAGTTTCATTATGTGCAAAGCCAGTCAACTTTAGCTTGAGCAATGTGGAGAGAGTAAGAATGGTTTCTGCTCCTGTGGCACCAGCCTGATACAAATGAAACAGATGTGATGAAGCATAAGCTGATTTAATCTGCTGTGTCTGTCCTGCAGTTTAAGATGGGGAATAAGAGCAATGTGATATAAAATACATCCTCCTGCCTGCAAACCTTTGGGAGTGAGGTATCTTCTAATATTAGGGCCGTCTGCATGGAAAAAAAAAAAATGAGTTTCATTGCTCAAAGACCATAATGCAGGAAGGAGAGAAAAGGAGTAAGTTATCCTAGACTGAGGGAGGAAAATAATTATGTCATTGCACCAGGATCTATCAAACTGGGCATATCACACTGCTGCTGCTGAAAATAATATGATGCTGACGTGGAAAACTTTGATTTCCTGAGCACGGCTAGAGTCTGAGAGCAGTGTGGTAGCTGGTAAATGTCACTGCTTTTTGGCTTAAAAAAAACAAAAAATAAAACTTGCCAAAAATAAAAAGTCCACGCTCCAGCGAGGCTCAGCGCTAGGAACAGATTGCCAAGGAATAGGAAACAAACTGCTTTTAATAGCAGGAACTTCATTTGTGCAGCTTGACTCCTGCAGCAAGGCTGGGATTCCAACAGGAGCGCTGCAAATGTGCCTGGAGAACAATTAAACAGAGAGGAACTGCTGCAGCGCCACGCTCGCCACTGCTGTGGCTTAATTAATTAAAAGCAAAGCCAAGAGGGACCTGTTAGTGATATGGTGGGATGGAACAGCCCTGCTGGCACCTGGAGCTGTGTTTAACAGTGAATTGTGCTGGGTTTGCCCCATGCCTCATGGCCAGTTGGTGCTCGTGTTACACCATTAAAAACTTCCTTGGAGCTCTGGCTGGGTCCATGGGCTTGGATCAAAGTGAGTTCACGATTCCACGGGTGGGCTTTTCCTCTGAGAGGGAATTAATTCATCCTGCTTTTATGATATCCTTAGTTTTGCCTGTAAGGCTTTACTGATGGGTTCAATCCGTGCCCGGCGTAACCAACCTGATGGAAAATATTCTCTGTAACAGAATTTTAGTTGGGATTGTTCTAATGGTCTCCTTCCTGCTTTCCCACAGGCATTCGTGCCTCCACACAGCATTCCTCAAAGCTGATGTGCCCCTTTCCAATCACCTCATCTCCTTTCTTTCAGAGGAACATTCACTTATTCTGTAGTAATTACACTGGACCACATAATTCCAGCAAGACCCCTGCATGGCTCCATTTCAGTCTGACTTGTAATTCACATGAGACAGAGAATTAGGCCCTCAGCAATGGATTCAATATTTTCTTTCATTTGACTTTGTCAACCACTTTTGAAAAAAAAAATCATTAGGGCCTGGCAAAAAAAAACCCCAAAAATCAAAAAAACCTCAAACAAATCAAAGTACCACTTTTTAAATTTTCTCTTTCTCAGCCAAAATTGTATTTTTTTAAGAAATTCACATCACCATTCTCTCATGTTTTTCCTGACAATGTGTCTGAAAACTTCTAACCTGGCTCTTCACCCAGGTCAAATGCTGGTTAATTAAAGGTGAATTGAGGGGCAGGAGGTGCTGGGGGGACACACACACTCCAGGACAGTTGGATCTCATCCACGATTCCAGGATTCATCAGCCTCTCCCATCTGCCAGGAGCTCGTTACATCCTCCTACACTGCTTTGACACTGCAGACATCTTCACTCTGCAGCAGCTACTTTTGTCTGTTCTGAGCCAAATCTAGGGATGGAGAGGATGAGGAGCTACAACGAGGATGAGGAGGTACAACGAGGAGGAAGAGCTATAACGAGGATGAGGAGGTAGAACAAGGATGAGAAGCTATAATGAGGATAAGGAGCTACAGTGAGGATGAAGAGATGCAGTGAGGATGAAGAGCTACAATGAGGATGAAGAGCTACAACGAGGAGGAAGAGCTACAGTGAGGATTAAGAGCTACAATGAGGATGAAGAGATGCAGTGAGGATGAGGAGCTACAATGAGGATGAAGAGATGCAGTGAGGATGAGGAGCT